>WTXG01000082.1:0-152800 GCA_022496185.1 Multifurca ochricompacta
AGGAATCGAATTGCTTTGGTTCTTTCTCCTACTTGGACATTAAGGTCGGTGTAGTGAGTAATCCTTCCAGCTCTATTGGCTGTTCCGTCTATATTCCAGATGTTTTTTTCCTGGGGGAGTTCCAGCATCCCCAAGCCCATGGTTCTTGCCATTCGCGGGCTAATGAAGTTATCGGTGGCCCCTGAATCTATCAGGATGTCACGGTCGGCCGTCCTCTGTGTAGTCTCGAAATGTACTGGTATTTTCAATGACTTGAAGTGACTAGTATACACAGAGGTTACATGTAATGCTCGTGCCCAGGCCAACGGGGTAGAGCCAGTCAAAAATCCTTTTTGGCGAAAGCCTTCTCTATGAGAATGGCCCTCACTTCCTCACTTTCTTTCATCATGTTCGCCCATATCTCTTGCGCTTTCTCCTCCTTCGTCGGTGTTTTCTTCTCAACAGTAGGTGGATTGTTACGGATAGGCGTGACCGTCGCTTCCGCCACTCGCACTCCTTTCTTCGGGCACTCCCTGGACATGTGGCCCAGTGCTTTGCAGCGAAAGCATCTTCCTTCCTTCATCAACGTTTGTCTTTCATCCTCTGTGAGCGCGACTCGTGCTCTAGTCCTGTCAGCAGAGGTATCCATCGCATTTGGATCCCTCTGGGAAGCATGGGCGGGCTTAACTCCGAAAGCAGCCTTCCACTGGTCTCGGGTTTTGCCTTTCTTGGTGTCGACTCCAAAGCGTGTCTGGAAGTCGAGGTAATCCTGCTGCTGTCGTCGAGCAGCATCCACCCATCCATCCCAGTCCTGGGGGTGATGGAATTGGATAATGTTTTTGACCAGTGGGTTAGGCAACCCTTGTGAGAACAGGTCTAACGTTGCCTCTTCATCTGTATCGTACCCAGCTCTGTTAGCCAGGCTTCTGAATTTAGCCACATAGGCATCCAATTCTCCCTTTTCCATTTTAAGGGACTTCAATTCTCGGGCAGCCTTCTGCTTGGCCTGTCCGTCCGTAAATGCGTCCTTGAATCTTTGGGCAACAGTTTCCCAAAGCACTTCACTGGTGGTGCGACGACCACTTTCAACTTGTTCATTCAGCCACTCCAGCTGTTCCATCGTCCAGTCATCTACTGCATCTCCTCGTATCAGAGATAGGAAGAGGTTGGCTTGTTGGAAGGGGTTAATGATTTGGGGAACGTCATGGTTGAAGTTTTTGAAGGTGGTGAACTCTAACATAAACTTCTTGCTCTGGGAGCGGTCCCCTGTGAATGTCTGAGGTAGCACTCCTGATAGCCGTCCTGAGGGCGGGGGTATGTTTGGTGGCATCATGACTGGTGGAGGTGGCGGGGGTGGAGGGGCTGGGTCTGGGAGTTGGGTGGCGATAGTGGACATCTTTTGTTTCGGCGGGGTGACGGTGCTGGTGGACTGTAGGGATATCTGAGGAGTTGTCAAAGCAGGGGCTCTGAACGTGACAACTGCCGGTGCAACTGGGGTTGTAGTCGACGCTAATACCAGTGCTTCTTCACTTTGTTCTTCTATGTACTCTTCTGGTTCAGAGTCCGTAACAATGGCCGGGGGATTCTCTCTCCACGGTCCTAATCCAAATTCAGGTGGGGCGGGTCCTGTGGTGACCCAAGAGTGTCGGCTGTCCGAGTATCGGATACGATACCAAACCCTCTTTTCGTCGTGATAGACGTAGTATCCAAACTCGGACTCAAAGTCTTTCCAGGTGGCAGAACCAAGTGTCTGTTGTGAAAGATTATTCTCGTCTCTTCGTTCGATGAGCTCTTCTTTAAACAAGGTCTGACTGTGGCTGGAAGCCACGATGAGAGACTTGACTTGATGTTACGCCCGGTGCGGGATGTTCCACACGACTTGTGTGACAGCGCGGTTCATAGGTTCAGGTAAGAAACCAATAAGGCTTCTTGGAGATCGAATGGGATGAGTCAAAGTCAAAGGGGCGCTCCCTAAGACAATGTTGAGCAGAGAAGTACCAAAAGTACTTGAGACAACTGAGTCAGAGATCAAAGGGACGTCCAGAAGACAGGCACCGATGTATTCAATAAGTCAAGTCTGAGGTCTACAGCGTAGCTACAGCGGACTTATATACGTAACTCAACGGGCGTCTACAAGATAAGGATACGGAGTCAAGTGGGCCCAAATATACGGAAGCGGATGGCATAAAGTCTAGCTTCTGATAGGGTATTAAGTAAGTGTCCGGTCGTAGAGATAAGATGATAAGAAGATAAGGAGTCAAGCATAAGCAAACGTCGCGTCAACAGGTACAAAGCGGGTCACGGGGATGGAAGTAAGGCATGTGACGGATCCCACGATGGGGACGTGATCGAGAAGTGTAAAGTAGGCGGCAAAGAGGGGTCATTGTTGGGGAGGTGGAAGAAAACGGGGGCGGATGGCAGAAGTCGTAACAGATTGGCAGGGGTAACCCTGGGGTATCCTCATTGGTACCCGTACCCATACCTGTACCCATCACTATGGGTACAGGTAACCCATGGGTTACCCATGGGTCACCCATGAAAATGTGTGCAAGTTCTTTACTTGCATTGTGCATTTTGGATGACTGGCCTGGGCCTTCCCGGACCAAGATGATACACAATGCGTTCATTTGTGGCTGCTTGAGATCCCTCAATGACTCTTGTTTTATGTTTAGAAGATTAAGATAATTTATTATTCCATTTTTATCTTATTATTCTGCTTTCAATTTTATACAAGCACAACTAAAATCCACCCCAGTATACAGAGATGATTAGATAGGATGTTATAGAACATTGATGAAAAGCCTGTCAGATAACCACACAGAATGCAAAAAAATTTGATGAACACATAGCAATTGGCAGGGGTAACCCCTGGATAATTGTTTTGATACCTGGGTTACCCATAAAATGAAACACATGCAAGTTCTTTACTTGCATTGCACATTTCAGACATCTGGCCCAGAACATCCCAGTCTAGGAGATATGCACTTGGACACAATGCATTCATTTATGGCTACTCAAGATCCCTCAAAAATTGTTGGTTTATGTTCAGAAGATTAAATGGATCCTTTATTTACATTACTATTTTATTATTCTGCTTTCATTTCATACAAGTGCAACTGTCCTGGCACATTTAAGTCAACCTTCCTTAATAGGAAGGAGGTCAGACCACCATGCAATGCAATGTAGTCACTGCCCCATGCAGCTTGTAGATACATGCAGGCCTTGTTTCAGTAAACTAATTTGATAATTTGATTATATTATAGTCTAAAGTAGTCTAGAGATGTAACACTCAGCAGGGCATTCTATGTGCAATGTGCATGGGTCAGCACAGGTCCATTACCTCAGCCAGGAGCCTAGCATAATAAGGCTAGGCTCTAGGCTACTGTCTAGCTTCAGAACGGATTAAAGTTTGGTGCTATAATCAAGCACAGAGGGAGACAGGATGAGCCAGCCAGGTCTCTGCTGTGTCAAGGGTTGTTCTGGTCAAGCCCCTTCAAGATATGGAGTGCCTGCTGTTGAACAGGCAAGACGTGCAGCATACTGACTGTGAAAGTTAGCAGGTAAGGCTAGAACAACAAGTTATACTTCAGAGGTTGAAGAAACTCTGTATTACTATTCTACTGACCTAGAACGACAAGTTATCTACAAGAGACGTTAGTCAAAGGTATGATAGAAAGTATAGTAGAGGGGACTTACACTTCAGAGGTTGAAGAAACTCTGAAGTGAAAGAGATGAAACAGACACCCTTATATACTCCAAGGGATTGTCTGTGTGCACTGGGAATAAGTCCACAAGTGCCAGACAATAAACAAGAGGGATAAAGGCCATTGGCCAGTAAGGAATCACATGCTTGTACATCATTACTAAGGTACATCAGTCAGCTGCTGCAGAATGCGAGAAAGAAAGTAATAATGATATTGTAAAGAGTCCAAAACTCCGATATCTAATCTAATCCACTAAGTAGCTAATCTAATCTCCTGATGCCTGAAGCATCACCGAACATGTCTTATGTTCAACATCCCTCCATGCTGAAGGCATCTGGTCATAGATAGGTAACGAGTTGGATGAACACACTGCCATCTCAATTGAATGAGCATATTGCAGCCATGAACTCATTTCTGAGATGAGTTGATGAGAAGCATAGGGTCGAGTCCATGCATTTTGCTAGATTCGCTTATAGTGATGTTCTGGCCTGGCTTGGCCCAAAAGCTGCGGCTTTGGCTCGGCCTGAGGTGGCTCTGGCTTTCCTGAAGTCTGGGCCGAGCCAAAGCTGCCACAGATGGCTTGGCCCAAGCCGTGGCTTTTGGCAGAGAAAATTTTATGACATATAACTAGTAGTTATAGTTCAGCTAATCAAAATCTGACTTAGTGTGTTACATATTGCAAAGCTATATTGAAGAAAAAGTTTGAAATGCCGCAATAAACATGATCACGTGACCCAAATCAACCACTTTGTGATCAGATTTCTACTGATTTTGATGATTGCTATTGCACTTGTATGTGCTGTTGAAAGCCGCGGCCTGAGCCGGCAGCTTTGGCTTTTAATTTCTCTGAGCCAGGCCAAAGCCCTTGCTGGGCCATCACAACGGCCTGGCTTGGCCCAGCCCAAACAGGCCCAGCTTGGCCCGGCTTCCGGCTTTGAGCTGGGCCAGGCACATCACTATTCGCTTATGCAAACTGAAACCCTACACACCTCTTGCGTCACTCATCCAGGTCGAGAATGTGCTCTTTCATGGTGGAAGAGTGAGAACGGTCTCACATCTCCAGATTCCAGCTCTTATCCCAGCACTAACCCAAGTCCATTGACCATAATGTCAAAGGATGCTCTTGCCAGAGACTTTGTGAAGCCATCTGCCAGCATCTCACCAGTGGGAGTTTGCACTAATTCAATTATGTGCAATTCTATGTATCCCCTAATGGCATGGTACTTGATGGGTATGTGCTTTGACTGCCTTCCTGTGACAGGGTTTAATGCTAGATCTACAGCACCCTTATTGTCACAGTGGAGTAGTATAGGGGAGGATACCTCAAACCCTAATTCCTCCATAAAAGTCCTGTACCACGCTGCCTGATTTGCAGCCTCAGAGAGGCTCATATATTCAGCCTCTGTGGTGGACTGTGCTACTGTCTTCTGCTTTCTGGAGCACCAGGATATGGCACCATTAGCTAAGAAGAACATGTAGCCTGAGGTAGAGTGGCAGTCCTCTTGATCTCCCCATGAGGAATCTGCAAAGCCATGAAGGCCACTCTCCCCATTCCCTCCAGAATACCACAACTTGCAGTCTTTTGTATTATTAAGATACTTTAAGACATATTTTGCAAGTCACATATGATCTTGAGAGGGGTTGGAAGCATATTGACTAAGGTGTGCCACAGCAAAACTGATGTCCAGTCTGCTTCCAATCTGCACCCATAGCAGAGACCCCATCAACTGTTGATACTTCTTTATTTCAGAAGTAGATGCCTGGCCATCAAACTTGACCAGATGTACATCAGCGCCAGAGGGAAGAGGAGTATATACTCGGTTGGAATCCCTCATCCCAAACTTCTCAATGATAGATAAAACATAGGCTGCTTGATCAATCTCCAGTGTCTTGTTAGGATGATCCCTGGTGATGTTAACTCCAAGGTATGACTGGATTTCTCCCAAGTCAGTCATCTCATATCGATTAGATAGAGCTGACTTCAGCCATGTTATCTTATCATTGGAAGATCCAAGTATAGTTATGTCATCTACATAGAGAATGACATAGAGTGAATCATCCCCCTCCTTTTGATGAAACACATATACTCCTGCATCAGAGTACATCTGAGTAAAGCCCAGTTCATTAAGAACTGCATGGAATTGCAGATTCCATGCTTGAGAAGCTTGTTTGAGGCCATATAATGCTTTTTGTAGCCTACAAACTTTGGACTCTTCACCAGCAATGACAAAACCAACTGGTTGCTCCATATAAATTTCCTCATCCAGGTTGCCATGTAGGAATGCTGATTTGACATCCATTTGGTGGATTTCCCAATCCTCTAGCGTAGCTAGTGCTAGTAATAATCTAAGAGATTCAAATCTGGCGACTGGGGAAAATGTTTTGTCAAAGTCCACCCCTTCTATTTGGGTGAAACCTTTTGCCACAAGCCTAGCACGAAACCATCCATCTGGTTTCAGCTTAAAAACCCATTTTGATTTGACTGCCTTCCTTCCTTCTGGAAGATTTTCAAGGCGCCACACATTGAGTTTATCTAAGGCATCAATTTCATATTTACATGCCTCAAGCCATTCACTGGCATTATCAGACTGCATCGCCTCCTGAAAAGTCAGGGGATCTCTATAAGAGACTCCTGTGGCATTTAGCAACTCCATATGCCCAAGTCTGGAAGAACCCTGCACAAACTCTGCATTGTCCTCATTATAAAATCGAGGATTCATGCGATGTGAACATTTGGGACAGGCAGTATCAAGATCTAAATCTTCCTGCACAGCCCTGTCATGTTGTTGAGAGTGTGGACTTTCCCTAGTAAAAACTGGTTGGGGAAGTCTGCCAACATTCTTCTTAGATTGTCTTTTGGCACGGGTTCTCTGGGGGAGTTCTGATGGTTCCATTATTTGGGATGGAGGTGTCTGATAGATAGTAACATCATGTGTGTCTACATCTCTTTCAGGTGTGGTAGGCTCAGGATTTATTTGAGGAGGTTCCACTACCTCCTGTTCCTCAACCTCGGCATCCTTGTCTTCAGGAGCCTGAGGAACTGTGGCTATTGCTGGTTGAGGCTGGACAGGCCTCTCAACTTCTAACACAAAAGGCGTAACTTTTTCCTTTTGTTTTCCCTTGCTGTCCTTTACAAGGTTAGATGGAAAGGATCCTTCATCAAATGTCACATCTCTTGACAATATGAAGGATCGAGTATGCATATCCCATAGAAGATATCCTTTAGAATGGGGTGCATACCCGACAAAGACTGTCTCCCTGGCTTTATGATCCAGTTTACATCTTTTATCCTCTGGGACAGTGTAGTAGGCTAAGCAGCCAAATATTTTAAAGTAGGAGACATCTGGAATGTCCCCATCCAGAAGCTCAAGCAGTGTCCTCCACTTATTAGAACAAATGGGTGTTCTGTTGTATATGTGACAGGCTGTTTGCACTGCACATTCCCAGAAGCCAAGGGAAAGACCAGCATGATGCAGCATGTGTTGAACACAGAAGATGTTCAGTGATGCTTCAGGCATCAGGTGATTAGATTAGCTACTTTGTAGATTAGATTAGATACCGGAGTTTCGGACTTTTACATTATCATTATTACTTTCTTTCTCACATTCCGCAGTAGCTGACTGATGCACCATGTAACATGAGATTTCTGTAATGGCCAATGGCCTTTCTCCCTCATGTTTATTTGTTTGGACCTTGTCCGGCACTTGTGGACTTATTCCCAGTGCACAGACCATCCCTTGGATAGTATATAAGGGTGTCTGTTTCGTCTCTTACACTTCAGAGTTTTCTTCACATCTGAAGTGTAAGTCCCATTTCTCTTACTTACTACTATACCTTTGACTAACCGTCTCATGTAGATAACTTGTCTTTCTAGGTGTGTAGTATAGTATAATAGAGTTTTCTTCACCTCTGAAGTATAACTTGTCTTTCTAGCTTAACCCGCTAACTCTTCACAGTCAGTATGCTGCGCCTCATGCCTGTTTAACAGGTTATGGGCCCTGGGCATGCTCAACTGACTCATTTTATTTGATCAGTCCAACCTTTCTTCAAGCTCACTGCTTCAAGACTCTTCTCTCCCAATCACCGTCACAGTGAGCTTTGATTTCATTCTCTCTTGCCCTTAACTGTCCACAAGGTGGTGCGCTTTATGTGCCCACCTTGAACTGTCTGGCTAGTCCCTCAGGGGATTCTTGCAAGAGGTGATGAGGGACCCTAAGCGGGTGAAACACCTTGAGCTCCTCATGTGTGCTCTAAGTAAATAGTATTCATAGTTGTAGCTGGGTTTTCATCCCATCCATAGTCTTAGTAGGCCGCTTGCCCAGAAGGCTTGGGGCTATAGGTTCAGTCAATGCTTGGCTTGATCCGTAAGCCAGGTTTAGCGACCTGCAGGTAGAGTTTAGGGTCTAGAACAAGGCATGGGTAGTCACTCCCATGACGCTTGGGCTCGATACAAGTAGGCTTGAACTACTATAGTATTTACACAGTAGCTAGAGGGTTTTGTCTCTGGGCAGAAGTACCTGCTGCTTTCATTGGGGGTTCGCCCCAACCAGAGGAAACCTAATAGTTTACTACAGTCATGGCCCCAATCATCTAGGGCTTAATCATGGACTCCACCACCAGCACTAGAGGAAGGGCTCTATACCCTTTGTCTCTAGTGGAACTTGTGGTTGGCTCCTCCATGACATGACTCCCCATCTATTTACACAATGTCCCCCTGATGTGGGCTTAGGACTTGTTGTAGATGGCGCTAGACAGTCTACTATACTACTTAGAAGTCACACATCAGAGGCAGGACTTTTTAAGTTCTGAAGCATAGCGCCACAGAATGGACGGGCCCTCTTCAATGAGACCTGGACAACTGGTTCTAACTGCTCCTTGGAACCAGGATCAATTTTTTTAATCATCTCAAAATGTCTTCCATCGTCTTCCCTCCCACTTTCAAGTTCGATAAACTTGATGGCTCAAATGGCAGCAATGGTTGGTGTCCTTCACTGCCTGCTGAGGATAATGGGATGAAGAGGCACATCACACATGATGCCCTGAGTTCCTGAATCCTCCCAAGCCAGAGGATGGAGAAAAGGATGACAGTACGCCAAACGCTTTGCACAATGGTTGGAGCCTATGTACCTAGAGTGGAACAGAGTGGAGGAAGTCCTCATGGGAGTTCTGGTGATGGTTACATCACCAGAAACATACTCCCAAATTGCCTCTGACAGAACTTACCCTTCTGTCAATGCCAAGTATGAGCGTTTGGAATCACTCTATGGCTCAGTGGTAGCATGGCCACCTACAACTTGTGGTGTTCTGTATCCTCCTTCCGCTTGGAAGAAGGAAAGCAATTCAGACCCCAGTTGCAGCATGTGTTGGATGTGAGGAGTACTCTCAAGGAAAATGGGATGGAGATCGAGATCTCCAGTGAGCTTTATTTGCTCCAATCCCTACCTCCATCCTACAATGCCATTGCTGGCTCTATCCTGGCGTCAGGTCCTCCTGACCGCCTTTCCCCTCAGGATCTCGTACAGAGATTCCTAAATGAGGAAAGCCGACTTGCCGGCCCCACAGGAAGTGGTGTTGGGGCTGCCCTTAACAAGGCAGCCCATGTCAACAAAAAAAAAATAAAAAACAAGTATCATTCATGCCACAACCTGCAGGTGCATCATCGTCCAATGATGTTACCTGCTTCTATTGCCAGAAGCCAGGCCACAAGGCAATGAATGTTGGCAAAGGAAACAGGACAGAGCCAATGCTGATGCAGGCAAAAAGGGCAACAAGAGGAAGGGGCAAGGCCCCAGTGTACAAACAAACTCCACACAAGTAGCTACCATAGTTAATGGTAGTGGCAGAATACAGGAGGTGCATGAGACACCTCGCATTTCACTTTATATGATGACTGAGAATACACAAGAAGTCGATGATGGCAGCAATCTTTGGATGATGGACAGCGGAGCCACCACTCATTTTACACCATACTTAGATGATTTCTCTGAGTATTTCCCACATAAGGGACATCAGGTGACAATTGGTGATGGATCCATAGTCCAAGTTGAAGGAACAGGCAAAGTCATACTCAGAACTCGAAACAATTATGAGTTAGAGTTAAATAATGTCTTTTATATGCCTGGCAGTGAAAGAATACTGTCGACAAGCTGCATCACAGACAAAGGTGGCTCAGTGGAGTTCTCTCCATCTGAGGTCAAAATAAAGTACAATAATGCAATCATAGCGGAAGGTGTCAAGGCTATGGGACTCTATTGGGTCTTTGGGAAAACTATGCAGAATTTAAATACTGCTTCCCACAAATCTGCATCAAGTAGCCTTGATACCTGGCATTTGCGCATGGGTCATATGTCAAAAGAGGCCCTCAAAAGACATGCTCCTAAGGCAGTAAAAGGCCTTAGTATTGATAATAGCCAAGTGGAAGACAAGCCGTGTTATGGCTGTGAAATGGGAAAATCACACTGTCTTCCATTCCCTCCCTCTCATAAGAGAGCTTCAGCACCCTTGGAAGTCATTCATAGTGACCTAGTTGGTCCTCTGCAATGTACTTCAATTCAAGGGAACCTATACTTCACCACTTTCATAGATGACTTTAGCAGGACAGCTTTAGTTGTTGCTATGAAAGCAAAAGTGACTTTACATTGGTCTTCTGTAACATTAAGGCATTCTTGGAAAATAAAACAGACAAGAAAATAAAGACCTTACATACAGACCGAGGTGGCGAATTTGTCAATAGGGAGCTGAAGTCAATCCTTGAGCAGGCTGGCATAGAGCATAAATTGACAATGCCATATTCCCCACAACAGAACGGAAGGGCTGAAAGGTTCAACAGAACCATCATGGAAAAGGCCATGAGTATGTTGCATCATGCTGGTCTTTCCCTTGGTTTCTGGGAATGTGCAGTGCGAACAGCCTGTCACATATACAATAGAATGCCAATCCACTCTAATAAGTGGAGGACACTGCTTGAGCATCTGGATGGGGACATTCCAGATGTCTCATACTTTAAAATTTTTGGCTGCTTAGCCTACTATACTGTCCCAGATGTTACAAACCCTGCCTAGCGACCCGATTTTCTTCACTCTCCCTAATGACGACCCTTCTCTTCCACCCACTCTCCACTTCTTGATTACGTCCCCTTCCTGGGACCCATCACGTGCTCTACTTCCTTCCCCGTGACTGGCTTTGTCCTTGTTTATGTCGCATTGTCTATGATTGGCTCTCTTGTCTCTTATCTCTTATCCCTTATCTCTACGACCGGACACTTACTTAATTCCCTATCAGAAGCCAGGCTTTACGCCTTCCGCTTTCGTATATTTGGGCCCATGTGACTTTGCCTTATCTTATCTTTAGACACTCACCCAATTACGTATATAAGTCCACTGTAGCTACCTTGTAGACCTCAGACTCGACTTATTGAATACATCGGTGCTTGTCTTCTGGACTTCCCTTTGAACCCTCTGACTCGATCGTCTCAAAGTACTTCTGGTACTTTCCGCTCAACATTGTCTTAGAGCACAGCCTCTTTGACTTTGACTCTTCCCGTAAAACTCCAAGAGACCCCATTGGTCTCTTATCTGATACACGAACGAACGCTGTCACACAAGTCGTGTGGAACGTCCCGCACCGGACGTAACACCAGAGGATAAAAGACATAAACTGGATCACAAAGCCAGAGAAACAGTCTTTGTCGGATATGCAGCCCACTCTAAAGGATATCTTCTATGGGATATGCATACTTGATCCTTCATATTGTCTAGAGATGTGACATTCGATGAAGGGTCCTTTCCATCCAACCTTGCTAAGGACAGCAAGGGAAAGCAAAAGGAAAAGGTTACGCCTTTTGTCTTAGAAGTTGAGAGGCCTGTCCAACCTCAACCAGCAATAGCCACAGTTCCTCAGGCTCCTGAAGAGAAGGACGCCCAGGTTGAGGAACAGGAGGAAGTGGAACCTCCTCAAATAAATCCTGAGCCTACCACACCCGAAAATGAGACACAAGACATTACTATCTATCAGACTCCTCCATCCCAAATCATGGAACCTTCAGAACTCCCCAGAGAACCCATGCCAAAAGACAATCTAAGAAGAATGTTGGCAGACTTCCCCAACCAGTATTTACTAGGGAAAGTCCACGTTCTCAGCAGCGTGACAGGGCTGTGCAGGAAGATTTAGATCTTGATACTGCCTGTCCCAAACGTTCACGAAAAATGAATCCTCGATTTTACAATGAGGATAATGCTGAGTTTGTGCAGGGTTCTTCCAGACTTGGGCATATGGAGTTGCTAAACGCCGCAGGAGTCTCTTATAGAGATCCCCTGACTTTTCAGGAGGCAATGCAGTCTGACAATGCCAGTGAATGGCTTGAGGCATGTAAATATGAAATTGATGCCTTAGATAAACTTAATGTATGGCGCCTTGAAAATCTTCCTAAAGGAAGAAAGGCAGTAAAGTCAAAATGGGTTTTTAAGCTGAAACCAGATGGACGGTTTCGTGCTAGGCTTGTGGCAAAAGGTTTCACCCAAATAGAAGGGGTGGACTTCGACGAAACATTCTCTCCAGTCGCCAGATTTGAATCACTTAGATTATTACTAGCGCTAGCTACGCTAGAGGATTGGGAAATCCACCAAATGGATGTCAAATTGGCATTCCTTCATGGCGAACTGGATGAAGAAATTTATATGGAGCAACCAGTTGGTTTCATCGTTGCTGGTGAAGAGTCCAAAGTTTGTAGGCTGCAAAAAGCATTATATGGCCTCAAACAAGCCTCCCAAGCATGGAATCTTCAATTCCATGCAGTTCTTAATGAACTGGGCTTCACTCGGACGTACTCTGATGCAGGAGTATATGTGTTTCATCAAAAGGAGGAGGATGATTCACTTTATGTCATTCTCTATGTAGATGACATTACTATACTTGGATCTTCCAATGATAAGATAAAGTGGCTGAAGTCAGCTCTGTCTAATCGATATGAGATGACTGACTTGGGAGAAATCCAGTCATACCTTGGAGTTAATATCACCAGGGATTGTCCTAACAAGACACTGGAGATTGATCAAGCAGCCTATGTTTTATCTATCATTGAGAAGTTTGGGATGAGGGATTCCAACCGAGTATATACTCCTCTTCCCTCTGGTGCTGATGTTCATCTGGTCAAGTTTGATGGCCAGGCATCTACTTCTGAAATAAAGAAGTACCAACAGTTGATGGGGTCTCTGCTGTGGGTGCAGATAGGAAGCAGACCTGACATCAGTTTTGCTGTGGCGCACCTTAGTCAATATGCTTCCAATCCCTCTCAAGATCACATGCGACTTGCAAAATATGTCTTAAAGTATCTTAATAGTACAAAGACCTGCAAGTTACGGTACTCTGGAGGGAATGGGGAGAGTGGCCTTCATGGCTTTGCAGATTCCTCATGGGGAGATCAAGAGGACTGCCGCTCCACCTCAGGCTATGTGTTTTTCTTGGCAAATGGTGCCATTTCATGGTGTTCCAGAAAGCAGAAAACAGTAGCACAGTCCACCACTGAAGCCGAGTATATGAGCCTCTCTGAGGCTGCAAATCAGGCTGCATGGTATAGGACTTTTATGGAGGAATTAGGGTATGAGGTATCCTCCCCTATACTACTCCATTGTGACAATAAGGGTGCCGTAGATCTGGCATTAAACCCAGTCACAGGAAGGTGGTCAAAGCATATACCTATTAAGTTTCATGCCATTAGGGGATACATTGAAACACACATAATTGAGTTAGTGCATACCCCCACAGGTGAGATGCTGGCAGATGGCTTCACTAAGTCTCTACCAAGAGCATCATTTGAAACCATGGTCAATGGACTTGGACTTATGCTGGAATGAAAGAGCTGGAATCTGGAGACTTTGAATACCAGTCTCACTTTCCCACCATGAGCAAAGTTCTCAACTTTGAGAGTGACGCAAGAGGTGTGTATGGTTTCAGTTTGCATAAGCGAATCACCGCAATATGCCTCTGAACACCATACTCCTCTTCTTGCACTTGAGAGTTAGAGAAGTTGGATCTCTGGCAGTGTGCTCATTTAACTCATTTCCACTTATGACCAGATGCCTTCAGCATGGAGGGATGTTGAACACAGAAGATGTTCAGTGATGCTTCAGGCATCAGGTGATTAGATTAGCTACTTTGTAGATTAGATTAGATACCGGAGTTTCAGACTTTTACATTATCATTATTACTTTCTTTCTCACATTCCGCAGTAGCTGACTGATGCACCATGTAACATGTGATTTCTGTAATGGCCAATGGCCTTTCTCCCTCATGTTTATTGTTTGGACCTTGTCCGGCACTTGTGGACTTATTCCCAGTGCACAGACCATCCCTTGGATAGTATATAAGGGTGTCTGTTTCATCTCTTCCACTTCAGAGTTTCTTCAACATCTGAAGTGTAAGTTTTACTATACTTTCTACCATACCTGTTACGTCCGGTGTGAGACGTTCTGCACGACTTGTGCAACAGCTTTGTACATTCATTTAGATAAGAAGTCAATAAGACCTCTTGGAGTTCGAATGGATGAGTCAAAGTCAAGGGGGCTGTTCCCCTATGACAATGTTGAACGGAAAGTGCCAAAAGCACTGAGATGATCGAGTCAAAGGTTTCAAGGGGAAGTCCAAAAGACAAACACCGATGTATTCAATAAGTCGAGTCTAAGGTCTACCGTGTAGCTAGGATGGACTTATATACGTAAATGGACGGGCATCTATAGATAAGGATAACAGAGTCAAGTGGGCCCAAAGATACGAAAGCGGAGGGCGTAAAGCCTGGCTTCTGATAGGGAATTAAGTAAGTGTCTGATCGTAAAGATAAGAAGATAAGAAAGAGTAATCATGAGCAAACAGTAAGTACATAGGTCCAAACAGTGGTCACAGGGATGGAAGCAAGGCATGCGAGGGGTCCCAGGAGGGAGACGTAATGAGAAAGTGAAGTGTCGGGGGACGAGTGGGATCCCTGTTGGGAAGAGTGAAGAAAATAGGGCTGCTAGGCCCTGTTCGTAACATCACCCTCCCTTCTGGCTTGAGCTGACCCAGCTAGAAACGCGCACCATCATCATCCTGCACCAGGTCCGCATAGTCGTCTGCCAGATTTTGATCTCCTATAGTGTATGTTTCCTCTGCCGCGCATTGGTGTGTGCGCAGGAAGCCGTATGGGCTGTGTCGTCCGCATTGGCGACACAGGTCATATACTGGACAGTCGAGTTCATGATGTCCCGTGTTGTGTCACAGACATTTTCCACACCATCCTGAAGGGTTGACAATGGTGGGAGTGACACCCAGACGCCAGAAGATGCAGAATCGACTCCAATGGAGGTTGCTCTGGCAGTGTTGGCACCATTTGCGGTTAAGGGGACAATTCCAGCTGATATGATACTTACTATCACATCGCCAACAGGTCTCCCCTCAGGGATTCTCATGCATGCGTGGCATCTCGAAATGGTTCGGCAGCAGTTGTGGCGCCGCGCCTAGTAATTGTGGGGGAAGAGGTCGTGCATAGGTATCAGCGTACCTCTCCGCGATTGTCTGATACGCGTCCCCTATCTCCAACCTTTTCCGAATCTCCATCAACTCCTGCTCCACTTGGAACATGCCCCTTGTGAGTCTCGTCATCTGCTTGGCATATTCTTTGTATTGGGTATTAAGCGTGGTGCGAAGTGTAAGGGTCTTCCGCAGTCTCATTACTTCGGCTTTGAGACATGGAAGCCACATGTCGTTTAATACCTCGTCAATTGCAAATGTGCGGGGGTTGTCTGCTGCAAGGTGTCCCAGCTGTTTGTCACTCATGGTGTGATGGAGATGACCTGTGTACTGTTCTTCCAAGTAGACTGGGGCCCCATAAACGGGCCCATCCTTTTTCATACACCTGCGACATCCATTCCCCCGTTGGTGTAGAAGATGTACTTAGCTATGACCTTTTCTCTGTCAGCCATGGTGATCTCGAGGGGAAATACATGGAGGAGTTCGGGTTGTTGACGAAGAAAGGGAACTCGGGTACATCATTGTCTTGCTCCATGTCGAGGAGGTCATTTGGGTGAGGTTCTTCGGAGTGAGTGAAGTCGTCGTTGGGGTTGGGTGACTGGTTCTTAACGCATTCTTCCGTGGCTTCATAGTCGATGGGAGAGGAGGGACGAGTGGAGGGGTGAGCGGAGGGGAAAGCTTCTACAACCACCGTAGTGGCGGCGAAGGCATCGATGGCAGCGGAGGCAGCGATGAAGGAGGAAGACATATTGGTTTGTGAGTAGGACATTGCTGGTGGGCGTTGTTCTGGGGGAGGGAAGTTGGGAGTTCTGCTTCCTTTTAACTGCTCTTGGGCGCCTGGGGATGCATAAGTGGAACTCCGTGACAGGGTCAGAGCAAAGACATTCCAGCTGGTTCCCACGAATTATCAGAGTCTGGGAAACCCTTCCACTTGATCAGGTAATGTAGTTTGCGCCCTTGGCCTCGATAGGTGGAGTTTATAATCCGCTCCACTTCCCATTCTGCTTCTCTGTCAACTAATTCTGGCAGAGGTCTTGGGAAGTTCTCCCCATGAATGGATGTTTCCCTTATGGTGTCAGGAGCTTTGCGTGGAAGACCGGATGGATCTTCCATGTGGGGGGAGTTCAAGTTCATATGACATGTCCGATAGCTTCCTCGTGATTCTGAAGGTCTGTGACGTCGGGGTGCCAATTTAGCTGTGGGGTGTGACGTATGGATGTGCTTCCCTTCCAACCAAACCTGTTCATTGGCTCGATAAGGTGTGAACTTGGAAGGCTTATCCGATAAGGTCTGCTGTGCCTTTACAGGTTTTCATTGGCAGATTTCCAGATCTCGTCCCATTGGTTAAGTCGCTGTGAAGTTGTGGGAACATTTGTTGGCTTATCAGTCCATGTGGTGCATGGTACCCAGCCCATGATAAGGGAAAATGGGGGGGTCTTCGTTGTGCCGTTAGGCCAGGAGTTGTGCGCAAACTCTGCTGTTGCCAGCCAGTCTGCCCAGTTGTCCTGTCATCCATTGCACCAAATCGGAGGTACTGCTCCAGCCATTGATTAGTACGTTCTGACTGTCCATCTGTTTGGGGGTGGTAGGCTGTCGAGATGTTTTGTTGTATGTCCAGGACCTTGCATAATGCTCTGGCAAACGTCAAGGTAAAGCGTGGGTCTCGATCAGAGATGATTTTTTCTGGGAGACCATAATGTCGATAGACGTGGTCAAGATAGAGTTTGGCCACTCCTTCAGCTGTGATAGACTCTTTACATGGTATGAAGAGCGCTGCTTTGGAGTAGTCGTGGTCGGTGATGGTTAGAATAGAGTCAAAGCCTCTAGAGTTGGGTAGTTTGACTATGAAATCCATGGCGATCATTGGAATGGTAGAGACGCAGTGGGAGTGATGGGAAGCATCGCCGGAGGATGCGGGTGCATGTTTACTTTATTCGCTTGGCAGTCTGCACATCCCTTCACGTAGTCTTCAACATCCTTTTTCATGTTGGGCCACCAGTAGTCTCGTTTGACGAGAGCGTAAGTGTTGGCAATGCCTGGATGACCAGCAGAGGGGAGATCGTGGTGAAAATGGATCACCCCCCTCTTAATGTTGTCACCACCAGTGACAACGAGTTGATCTCCGTCTTTCCACCAAAGACCGTTAATCTCTTTCAGGTTGTGTGCATCAGTCCATGAGTGGCATAGTTCTGGGTTCATGTTTTGGGAGACTTGTGCCCACAGGTCCATATCATGAAGGCTGACTATGGCTGTTTTTGCGAACACTTCTTCTGGGAGGATGGTTATATGATCATTGTTGTCTTCCCTGTATGCATGTCTGGTCTTCGTGATAGTGCATCCACTCACACATTCTGACTCCCTGCAATGTGTTTCAGGGTGAAGTCGTATTCCTCGAGCTCTAGGACCTCTCGTGCTACACGTCGACTGATCTTGTGGGGCTCTTTCCAGTACAACAGGTTAGAATGATCCGTGTATATGACTGTTTTGTGGGGGTTCCCTGCAAGGTATGGCCACCAATGCCGTAGTGCTTTGACAATGGCCAGGAGTTCCCAGTCCCAAATGTCATAATTTCGCTCGGCGGATGAAAAGGTTTCTGAATAGTAGGCCACTGGGTGAAGCACTTGCAAACTGTCTCTTTGATACAACACTGCCCCATTCGCAAAGTGGGAGGCATCCACTTCTAACTCAAAGGGGCGGCTCAGGTCAGGTTGGATAAGTACTGGCTCTGAGCCAACCAGATCTTGAATCTGTTCGAATGCTTGTTGCTGTTCGGCATGCCAATGCCAGGGCACGTCCTTTTTCAGGAGGTCATTCAAAGGTTGTGCTATGCCTGAGAATCCTTTGACAAAACGCCAGTAGAAGTTACAGAATCCAATAAAGGATCGGACGTCCTTGACACACGTCGGCACCGGCCATTCCCTAATTCCTTGTACCTTGACAGGGTCCATGCGTACTCGTCCTCCCTCTAGAATCACTCCCAAGTACTCGACACTTTGCTGCTCAAAGGAGCACTTTGCAGGTTTGAGGTACAAATCGTGCTCGTGTAATATATCCAGCACCTGATGTACTCATTCTCGGTGGTGATTCAGATCATTGGTAGTGGCAACCAGGATGTCGTCCATATAAACTACCACTTCGCCGGTGAGGATGAGGTCTCGGAAGATGTGATTCATCATGGATTGAAATGTCGCCAGTGAATTCGTAAGCCCAAAGAACATGACATTCGGTTCGAACAATCCTTGGTTCGTTTTGAATGCCACCTTACATTGGTCACCCTCCTTGATTCTGACATTGTTGTAACCCCACCGTACATCCATTTTTGAAAAGAGGGACTTATTCCGCATGGTGTCAATGAGTTCAGAAATGAGGGGCAGGGGATAGGTGTTCTTTACAGTGTGCGTATTAATTTTTCAGTAGTCCTGGACTGGGCGCAGCTTGCCATCCTTCTTCTTGATAAAGAAGAAGGGTGAGGCGTACTGTGATTTGGACGGGCGGATGTATCCCTTGGCTAAGTGTTCTTCAAGGAATTCAGTGAGTGCCACCTGCTCAGTCTGGGACAACGGGTAGACTTTGCAGTCTATAGCAGCTGGCGTATCTGGGAGGAATTCTATAGCATGATCCCATGGTCGCTCTGGGGGAAAGCAATGTGACTCTTCTTCAGAGAATATCTTCCAGTGCCGTTGATAGGTACTTGGCACTATGTCTTGGTAGGTCTTTTCAACTTGTTCCTGCATGGCCTTCTGAGCCAGTTCTGACGCTTTGGTGACATAACCTTGACCAGGGTCATCCCCTTCTTCCATTTGCACAGCCCTGACTACTGGATGTCTGACTGCGTAATCGTAACCGAGTGACGTGATGATGGTTGGGTATGAGTCTTTATCCATGGTCGCATCAGCCCAGTTAATCTTTGGTTCGAAAGCGGCAAGCCATGGATATCCCAGGATGAGATCTTCATCTCCCAGGTCTGTAATCAAGAAGCAGATGACCTTCATTACTTCTCCAACCTGGACTTTCAAGTCCATATAGTGGGTGATTTTTCCCGCACGATTGGCTGTTCCATCAATATTCCAAATGTTCTTTTCCTGGGGGAGTGCCAGCCTCCCTAGACCCATTGTTCTGATCAGTCGTGGATGAATGAAGTTGTCTGTGGCTCCAGAGTCCACTAAAATATCTTGGTCGGCTGTCCTCTGTGTAGTTTCAAAATGAACTGGTATTTTTAACGATTTGAATTGACTAGCATACACAGAGGTGACATGGAGTGCTCTTGCCCAGGCCGATGGGTTTGAGCCTAACAAAAATCCTTCTTTGCAAACGCCTTTTCTACCAAAATGGCGCGCACTTCCTCACTCTCCTTCATCATATTAGCCCATATATCCTGGGCTTTCTCCTCTTTTGATCTTTTGTCTACAGTGGTCGGATTATTCTGAGCGGGGCTTTCTGTTGTGACGGTTGCCGTGGTGACGCATACCCCCTTCTTGGGGCAATCCCGAGACATGTGTCCTAGTGCTCGGCAGCGAAAGCATCGCCCTTCTTTCATTAATGCCTGCCGCTCATCCTCCGTGAGTGCTGCCCAAGCTCGGGCTTGATCTGCAGAGGTATCCATAGCGTTTGGATCCCACTGAGTATGCTGGGCAGGTTTTACTCCGAAGGCGGCCTTCCACTGATCTCGGGTTTTTCCTTTCTTAGTGTCGACTCCAAATCGTGTTTGGAAGTCCAGATAATCCTGTTGCTGCCTGCAGGTGGCATCAACCCAAGTGTCCCAATCATGGGGATGATGGAACTGTATAATATTTTTGACTAGTGGGTTGGGTAGCCCTTGTGAGAAGAGGTCCAATGTGGCCTCCTCATCTGTATCGTAGCCGGCTCTGTTGGCCAGGCTTCTGAACTTGGCCACATATGCGTCAAGTTCTCCCTTCTCCATTCTGAGGGACTTTAGTTCCCGGGCTGCTTTCTGTTTGGCCTGCCCATCTGTGAAGGCATCCTTGAACCTTTCGGCTATGGTCTCCCAAAGACCTTCACTTGTGGTTCGGCACCCACTCTCAACTTGTTCGTTCAGCCACTCCAGCTGTTCCATCGTCCAGTCATCCACTGCATCCCCTCGGATCAGGGAAAGAAACAGATTGGCACATTGGAAGGGGTTGACAATCTGTGGAACGTCATGATTAAAGTTCTTGAAGGTCGTGAATTCCAACATGAACTTTTTGCTCTGTGAGCGGTCCCCAGTGAACGTCTGGGGCAACACTCCCGACAAACGTCCTGAGGGGGGGGGATGTTTGGAGGTGGTGCCACGGGGGCTGGTGGAATAGGGTCTGGGAGTTGGGCGGCGATGGTGGACATGGGTGGACTGGATGGGATGATAGTGTCTGTGGATTGTAGGGATATCTGGGGAGTTGTCAAAGCAGGGGCTCTGATTGTGACAACTGTGGGTGCAACCGGAAACGTAGTCTCTGCTAATGCCGGTGCTTCTTCTTCACTGGGTTCTTCTACATACTCCTCTGGTTCGGAGTCCGTGACAATGGCCGGGGATTTTCTCTCCATGGGCCTAATCCAAATTCGGGTGGGGCAGGTCCTGTAGTGACCCAAGAGTGTCAGCTGTCCGAGTATCGGATGCGATACCAAACTCTCTTTTCGTTGTCATATTCTACCGGCTGGTATCTTCTGTCGTGATAGACGTAGTATCCAAACTCGGACTCAAAGTCTTTCCAGGTGGCAGAGCCAAGTACTTGCTGTGAAAGATTATGCTCGTCTCTGCGTTCAATAAGTTCTTCCCAGAAGAGGGTCTGACTGCGGCTGGAAGTGTTACGTCCGGTGCGGGACGTTCCACACGACTTGTGTGACAGCGTAATTCGTAGAGTCAGGTAAGAAACCAACAAGGCTTCTTGGAGTGTAAGGGGATGAGTCAAGGTCAAAGGGACGCTTCCCTAAGACGATGTTGAGCGGAGAAGTGCCAAAAGCACTTGAGACAACTGAGTCAGAGATCAAAGGGGATGTCCAGAAGACAGGCACCGATGTATTCAATAAGTCAAGTCTGAGGTCTACAGGGTAGCTACAGCGGACTTATATACGTAACTCAGTGGGCGTCTACGAGATAAGAGTACAGAGTCAGATGGGCCCAAATATACGAAAGCGGAGGGCGTAAAGCCTAGCTTCTGATAGGGTACTAAGTAAGTGTCCGATCTTAAGATAAGGAGATAAAGAGATAAAGAGATAAAGAAGCAATCATAAGCAAACAATGCGTCAACAGATGTAAACTGGGTCACGGGGATGGGAGCAGGGCACGTGAGGGGTCCCACGATGGAGATGTGATCGAGAAGTGTAAAGTGGGTGGCAAGGAGAGGTCGTCGTTGGGCAGTAGAAAGAAAATGGGGACAGACGGTAGAGGTTGTAACAGGAAGCCACTGTGAGAGACTCGACTTGATGTTATGTCCGGTGTGAGACGTTCTGCACAACTTGTGCAACAGCTTTGTACGTTCGTTTAGATAAGAAGTCAATAAGACCTCTTGGAGTTCGAATGGATGAGTCAAAGTCAAGGGGGCTGTTCCTGTATGACAATGTTGAACGGAAAGTGCCAAAAGCACTGAGATGATCGAGTCAAAGGTTTCAAGGGGAAGTCCAAAAGACAAACACCGATGTATTCAATAAGTCAAGTCTAAGGTCTACCATGTAGCTAGGACGGACTTATATACATAAATGGACGGGCGTCTATAGATAAGGATAACGGAGTCAAGTGGGCCCAAAGATACGAAAGCAGAGGGCGTAAAGCCTGGCTTCTGATAGGGAATTAAGTAAGTGTCCGATCGTAAAGATAAGAAGATAAGAAAGAGTAATCATGAGCAAACAGTAAGTACATAGGTCCAAACAGCGGTCACGGGGATGGAAGCAAGGCATGCGAGGGGTCCCAGGAGGGAGATGTAATGAGAAAGTGAAGTGTCGGGGGACGAGTGGGATCCCTGTTGGGAAGAGTGAAGAAAATAGGGCTGCTAGGCCCTGTTCATAACAATACCTTTGAACTAACCGTCTCCTGTAGATACTTGTTCTTCTAGGTCAGTAGAATAGTAATATAGAGTTTCTTCAACATCTGAAGTATACTTGTTCTTCTAGCCTAACCCACTAACGCTTCACAGTCAGTATGCTGCGCCTCATGCCTGTTTAACACTGGGGTATCCTCGTTGGTACCTGTACCCATACCCATACCCATGGGTTACCTGCAGGTCACCCATGAAAACGCGTGCAAGTTCTTTACTTGCATCGCGCATTTCAGATACCCGGCCCGGGCATTCCCAGACCAAGAAGATACACAACACATTCATTTGTGGCTGCTTAAGATCCCTCAATGACTCTTATTTTATGTTCAGAAGATTAAGATAATTCATTATTCAATTATTATTTTATTATTCTGCTTTCAATTTTATACAAGCACAACTAAAATACAGTATAAAAGGATGATTAGATAGGATGTTATAGAACATTGATGAAAAGCCTGTCAGATAACCACACAGAATGCAAAATAATTTGATGAACACATAGCAATTTGCAGGGGCAACCCCTGGGTAATTGTTTTGATACCTGGGTTACCCATAAAATGAAACGCGTGCAAGTTCTTTACTTGCATCGCGCATTTCAGACATCCAGCCCAGGAGATCCCGGTCAAGGAGATATGCACTTGGACACAATGCATTCATTTATGGCTACTCAAGATCCCTCAAAGATTCCTATTTTATGTTCATAAGATTAAGATAATTTATTATTCCATTTTATTTTATTATTCTGGTTTCAATTTTATACGAGTGCAACTGTTCTTTGCATTTCTGCGCATTTCAGGTAAATGGCCTGGGCCATCCCGGTCAAGGAGATAAGCACTTGGACACAATGCATTCATTTATGGCTACTCAAGATTCCTCAAAAATTGTTGGTTTATGTTCAGAAAATTAAATGGATCCTTTATTTACATTATTATTTTATTATTCTGGTTTCATTTCATACAAGCGCAACTGTCCTAGTCCCTGGATGCACGATTCTGCGTGTTTAAGTCAACCTTCCTTAATAGGAAGGAGGTCAGACCACCATGTGATGCAATGTAGTCACTGCCCCATGCAGCTTGTAGACACATGTGGGCCTTGTTTCAATAAAGTAATTTGATAATTAGATTATAGAATAGTCTATATTAGTCTAGAGTGTATTTTAGATAGTGCCAGACTGGCAGAATTGGTCGCACATTAATAAAACAGATGTATCATGGTTTTCAAGAAAGTGGATCACTGATAAGGATTTTATTTTACATCACACTGTTAATCTGCTTTGATATTTTGTAGGATAATACTAGAACATATTTAACACCACCCTGTAGCATACATCAGACAAGATCTTGTATTTTTGTGGCTGCAGATGTGTTTTATCTCGAAAATTCTACTGATCTTGTCAATGCATAATCAGCACCTATACCTGCCAAACCTGCCACACAGGTACAGGTTTCCATGGGTTGGGAGCCATATACCCATACCCATACCTGGCAAAACCCGCAGCACTTACCCATGCGGGTATGAAACCCCTTGACAATCACTAGATATGGGAGGGGCCAGGTATGGCTTGAAAATTTGATGGGAGGATGGATGGGCATTGTATGTTGATAGAGGAACCCATTAACAACTTCTGAAGTGCTCTAGTCACTTCCACATCTGTGTCTGCCCTGCCAGAGGAGATAAGGCAAACAGCATGCTGAGCATTTCTCTCTGTCTGCTTCCTTGGTCTCCCTCCATTTGACTTGGGATGGTAAGGGCAGTATTTATGACCCATCTTGAGATGATAATAGTGCCATGGCCAGTCATAGTTGACACTTTATGGGCAGATTTGCCTGAAGTGAGGAGGGAGATGATGTGAGTCCTTTTGGCAGCAGAGAGGGCATGCATGGTAAGAAGCAAGTGTTGTTGATGATTATTTGGTGTATGTTCAACTTATTAAACATTGTCACATGACTGTCAATGCATTCCCATGACCACCAGACACCGGTTTTGTCATCTCACATGTTGGCCACAAAACCGTTCCAATGATAATGCCTCACAAAACATTTTATATATCATGAACCACTGACTCAATTGACATTAGTATAGGCTCTAATTGAAGCTTAGATGCTACACTATCATCTACCAATTTCTACTAAGTTTGGAAATTATTCTCATTGTGTGGTAGGTCAATCTCTCCAGGATGGCCAAACATTGGAATGGTTTTGTGGGCTACTGTATTGCCCATTCTACAACCAAATACAGCATAATCAGGCATCATGTATTACTTTTGATCCAAGGCACTCTACAGTCACTTGATCTCATGGCCTAGTCGACCGGTACAGGAAACATTATCCTTATCCTTCAACAGCTAGGACATGACACCTCCACCAGAGACAAGTTATGTGCAACTAGTTTCAGTCTCCGGAACAATTCCGAGACCATCCACTCTTGTCTCACCCGCTGTGCTATTTTGAACATAACAGCTACCCTTTACTGGACACTCTGTCACCCTTCTTATTCTTTACTATCTGTTCTGAAATGTATAAATACAACGGTAGATGACCCGACAACTGTTCTCAATCCTACTCCTGTCAATTTGAGCAGCAGCGAGTTAGATAAGTGCTACCTAGTTTAGTAGCGATAATTCAGTTTAGTGTTGAGCCGGTAACGGATCAGAGTTGGCCGGACTGGATCAGAGGTGACCGGAGTTGCCGGTACAAGATGGAGTTAAGTGGACATTGTAATATACCTACTGACATTCCACTCGTTTGTTATGATTACTTATGATTAAGATACAATCCTTCATGACCATAGCACAGCACACTCTTTACAGTATTTAAGGACATTATTTCTGTGTTGTACACTTCAGTTTTGACCATTCACAACTGAAGTGAGTATTTACTTAGATTATCTTTACCATGCGTATAGCTAACATTACTCGCATAGTTATCTTGCTACCCGTTTAGGTAAAGACTAATTAATGTATAGTTTTGACCATTCACAACTGAATTATCTTGCTACCTGTTTAGGTAGCGCTTATCTAACCTCAGCTGCGTTTCCACATTTAGTTGGTTAAAACTAATAATATTATGTTTACCTAGTTTAGTAGCGATAACTGTGTGATGTAACACGTTAACTAAGTAAGGTAAGAGATAAGGTAAGTAATACTCACTTCAGTTTAGTTGGTTAAAACTGAAGTGACAACTACATGAAGGGATGTCCTTAAATACTAAAAGAGAGTGTAATCCTAGTTTGTAGAACAATACTATCTAAGTCCATTGTCCTACAGTCACAAGAGAGAATAAAGAGCATTTGTGGATTGTCCTTTATCAATCAGTCAAAGCATGCCACAAGCGTGCATGGCGGTAATGCCACTCGGGTTGATCCGGTGGCTTTGGGTCTGTCTCAACAACTCCAGTACTCCAATTCGACATGACTTACACTTACACTCCCACCGACGTTGACCAAACTTCCAACATTGGTGCGTGCCGAATCGATCCCTATTTACTCATTCTGATGAGCCCAACCATTTATAGCTCTTAAGCAATGGCTCGTAGGCCATCTCAACTCGTATAAACATGAGAAGACTGGCGAAATCATTCACGTCTACGCCATAGCTGGTCCTCCTGTTTACGCAGAGGGCGATAGCAATCGGATTGACTTTGATATCGAGGTCCCACTCTGGGCAGTTACCTGGATTGTTAGTTATATTCTTTACCCTTCCGAATGGCGACACTATCGCTGATTGGGTTTGATTTCAGCTGAAAGGCTACGTCGAGTAGAGCACACTCGAAATCAATGCAGCATTCTCTGTCAAGATCCTGATCATTGGGACGTATCAGTTGGCTAAAGTCAAGGGAAATATCACAGACAGAGTGAAAGTGACTTTCGGCGTCTTGGTTGTTCATGGAGATGTGAGGTTCTATTATTCAAATGGTTGGATTTATGTGGACTTGTTGGCGACGGTATTCGGGAAAGTTTATGGACGTGTTACGATCAAGCTGATACCTCTTCCGTGAGATTCGCTGCTCTCTCCTGTATTTTTGTGACTTTCTGAGAGGAGTATTCTGTTTACTAGCTTCTGAAGTGTGTGTCAAAGTTTGTTGTTGGTTGAATTCTACAACATTCGCTTTGGAGATCATTTTCTTAGTGTGTGTTGTCCAACGGTCATCGAATGGAAGTTATTATTATTTAGGTAACAGATATGTTATTTACTACACATCATGGTACTTGCTTCCACTTGAAAACTAGCTCACCCAACTCACCCCCACCGCTGACATCCCTAAAGTGGTAATCGTGTCACACGACTCACCACTGACATCCCTAAAGTGGTAATCTTGTCACACGACTCAGATTTGTAATAATATTTATTTTAAAAAGGAAGTTATCGTTAAATATTTATTTTAAAAAGGAAAATTATTGAAAATATCATTACAAATTAAAGTCATGTGACATGTAGACATCAATTGTTGATCAACAAAATGTCACTGCAAACCAAAGTCATGTGACAGGTAGACAAGGATGTTAAGCATTCTCACTATAGGTTATGGTTGTCCCTCCTCCCGTCCATGCAATGGACAATAACACTCCTTCTGCTACAAAAAAATGTTCCAAGGTATGGTGTAGAAATCTTGTACCATTACACTTACCGCACAAGACTTGTGATCACTGCCGAATGCGTGATAGGAAAAACAAGAAGGCCCAAAGAGTTCATGAGAATGAGAAAAAGAAGCAAAAGGAGTTCAATGGGCGCACAGTAGGTGAAAAAGCCAAGAGGGTGGATGAAGACACATCGGGAGATGAAGGAATCTCAAGCAATCCTCAGGCTGCATGCAATCTCATAAAGAGCGAGGATGAAATTGATTCTGTGGTAATTAGTAACTTACTATGGATATAGATAAGGATTAACAGTATAATCTACAGATATCTGATACTAGAGAAGAGATATTTGATACTGGAGAGGAAATGTTTGGCTCCCTTCGAACGCAATTTAGAACATACCACGATTTAAAATTTAGAGGAACTTTCACTGTTCCAAATGACTCATTGGTTTCTGATAGAGAGTGGATTGACATGATTGCTAAGGAAATCTGGAAGGTGACAGGGTATAGATTTATGTGAGTAGTATCCCCAATGCTATTATTATATGACATTTACAGGATTAGTGTGAAGGATCATAAGCAACTGCAAACAGGGCACCGAACGCGTTTTTGGTGCAGCCAGGATGAAGCAAGAAAGAAGAAATCAAATGTTTCCAAAGCACTAAAGGTGCAACATCATGATAACATCGGAATGAAGTGGTACCTGTCATGAACTGACACCCTAGAAAACCTCCTGACCCCCCAGAAATCCTCAGACGCTCCCAGAGACCTTGTAAAACCCTCAGAAACGAAGATAACCCTAGATTAAGACCAGAGAAGGGCCGGTCCGGACCAGGGCCGGACTCCTGCCAAATTGGAGACCTGTGGGAAGAATA
The DNA here is from genome assembly GCA_022496185.1 of Multifurca ochricompacta. NCBI lineage: Eukaryota > Fungi > Basidiomycota > Agaricomycetes > Russulales > Russulaceae > Multifurca > Multifurca ochricompacta. The sequence continues at coordinate 27,660 of WTXG01000082.1, forward strand.
CTAACAGAACCCCACAATGCCTAAACAGCAGTCCACAAACTGCGGACTGCGGACTGCGGATTTCTAAGCCCAAAAGTGGGGCTATTCTCATTGGTGGATCAGTAGGGAGTTAAAGCGAAGTTAACCTCCCCTAAAGTAGTGCACAGACCAAAGTCCCGGTTGTAATTACGTATATAAACCCTTTGGGAATAGAATGGACAGCTCCAGACTGTCCACTTGTGATCCGGTTCCTGATTACCTAGGAGATTAGCCCCACCTTGTGGAAGGCTTCTCATCCCTTGCCCTTGAGCTGTTCGCTTCGTCTCTCTTGCACTTTCACCCTCACTCTCACCTTTTTGCCCACTTCTAAATCCTTTCCCCTCGCATACAACCCACTGTCCAGGCAGTCGACAGTGAGTTGTAACATTTGGACAGTCTCTTTCACAGCAGACAGTGACTGACAAAGTGCCCTAGTGTCCCAAAACAGCTCTCCTGTGTCCTACACCTCGGATCAAGCAGCCTCCCCCCCTACGAGCTTACCCCCCCCCACGAAATCCTCAACTTCGCTGCCTTAGTAGAGGCAGCTGCCACAGCATCCCCTGCCCCCCCTTCATCGGTCTTGCCTCCTCTGGAACTCCCAGAACTTCATCCTTTCCCTGTGCCCTCCCCCACCCTCCAATTGCCCCCTCTCGTTCCCCCAGGCCTCTTAAACGCGTCCAACACCTTTGGCACCCCCCCTCCTCGTTATATTCGCCTCCCAACCCCAGCTCCACCCCCTCCCACTACTGCAAACGCCCTCTCCCCTCGCCACCCTGGCCCTAACCATCGGACACCTCCTCCTTCTCTTGTTCATCGTCCTATTTGTATCGATCATCCAACCAACCCTCATCAGTTTCTTATCTACTACTCGCTTGACGGTCGACAGGAGTCTTGGGTGCCTGCCCAGTTTTCCAGAGAGGTCAGCTTTTTTGACCAATTTCCCTGCTACTTGGACGTGCTTCGTGATCAGGCTAATTACCTCCCTGGGACTCGCATTCCTATCCGCTTCCCTCACTTTCATAATGTTCCTATTCGCCTCGCATTGATCGATTCATTGTTCCCCTCATTACCCCACCTCCCACTTTGTAAACCTCAATCTCTGTGCCAAAGTAGGATACTTGGCCCCCAACCCTCGCACCTTCCCCAGTGGTCTCTTGGTCTATTCTTGGAACGCTTCCATTGCCCGCCTGGACCGCACCCTCTCCCCAGAATTGCAAGACGTCTTCAGTGGAGCCAGAGCATTACTTCAGGGGTTTGACCTGCTAGACGGACGCTTTATCTGCATCTTCGGGACCCTGAGCTTCACTGATTTAGGAGTCTTGGTGGAGGAAAGATACTTTACAGTTCGGGACGCACTTAGGAATCACTTAGAGCTTGTCCCCTTCATTAACCCTGTCCGCTTACCTACCAATCCCCTTACCCTCCTCCCCATCCAACCTGCAGACGGGTATTCGTGCTTTGAAGATATAGATTTCGATAGTAACCTCTAAACAGTACGTTGTGCACCTAACTGTAGAGGTCCCTAGTAAATAAAGACAACCCCTTGGTCCGGAAAATAGTGTCCTTTCCTGCAGAAAGAGAAGAACGCCTCCAACGTGTCCAAAGACAATTCAACCACCTCTTCCAGCTCCACAGAGAAGCACAACTTGCCCTCCTCTACCCAGAACCACTCATCAGCACCCTCCACGACGACGGACAAGCAGAAGGCTGGTGTGACGTAGATACCATCTATCTCCCTCTTCGAATTCTCCTCCCCTTTGGACAAGTCCTCTCCCAAACCCAGTACAACCAGTTCCTGTCCGGACCCTGTCAGCCATTCCTCGAGACTCCCAGCACCAACTCCTCTATTGGCACCTTGCCCAGCTCACCCATTCCACAGGGGACCCCCTAGAAACACTCTTAGTCTGTGTCAACGACGAATACCTTTGGAAAGAACACATTCCCCCTCGCATCCCAGAACTTGAAACCCTCTTGCTCAGAGGAGAACGCCTCTACTACCTCTCCACCTTTCGTCTAGACCACACCAGAATCAACCTCACCTTTGACGAGATCCGCCTTCACTCCGCTCCCTCCCCCTCTGGCTGGCGCCTTGTAGAAACAGAAGGAATACAAATTGAATACCTGTGGACAGCTGATTACTGGGAGACCACCTCACGCAACCACTGCCCTTTCCTTGTTAACCCCCCCATCTTCACAGACCCCCCTTACCTCCCCACTTACGCTGAACCTCCCCAGAACCAGAAGAGCTCACCTTCCCTACCCTTTCCCTTACAGAAGTCACCCAAGAAGAAGAACGCCTCACCCAGACCCAGACAATCCTGATCAGTAACACTACCACCTGGTCTGACCTCGAAACCCCCACAGAAAACACCTCTGACTTCGAAGAAAGCCCCCCTGCATCCCATCGACGTTGCCTCTGTGACATTGATCTCTGTACCTGTAGTTTTCGTCCAGACACCCCCCCCACTCCCCCAGGAATAGTATTGTGGAGACCCTCGGCCTTTGATACGTACTTACCTTCACATTACTCGATCTAAGTAGGGAAAAGAAATAAAAAACTCCTTTGCATCGTGGCTAGTATTACTGACTGGGCTATCAACCTGGCGTCCCAACACAGAAGAAGTCAGTCCAACTCCCCCCAAGACAGAAGAAGAAACCCTAGAAGACGTAGCAGTAACGACACACCTGCCACACCTGCCCCCCATCGCACCTCCAGAAGACAAAGAGCACAAACCCACCCTAGCCCGAGTGCACCACCTCCAGAACGACCAATTCCCCCTGTTCCCGAACCCTTCCTTGCTCATCTAAATTACTCCCCCATCCCACCAACATCCACCCAGCTTGCCTCAACGTCAACACCTTCCTGAATCTCCCAGTAGTAGAATCTGATCAGTCTCGGTCTCGATCCCCTTCCATTGTTCATCAAGTCAACCACATCTATCCTGCCACAGATATCTTTGTCTCCAGGACACTACCCACTCGAAACCCCAGTGAGCTACGGGAATTCCATCTTCATTGTTCTGCTCAGCTTGCAACTCAAAGAGTCAATCACCTCGACGTCTACCATCCCTTGAGTGAAGCTAATCGTATCACCACAGACCCCCTGTACTTTGAAAACCTCCTTTGGCGTCTTCGCATTGTCATCTCTGCCCCAGGAATAGTTGAAGAGTATTACTGGATCCATAGAAACATCCGCAACTACCGTCTAGACCGTGCTGTCCTTCGCCCAGCCTATCAAGTCTACTACGCCTGGAACGCCCAAGGGTGGACTACATACCGCCTTAGTACCCGCTCTGAATGACCTCAGAACGACCTCTTACTGCTGAAGAATTAGCTCAAGTCCCCTTTGGCTTTACCCACCCTATCTTTGACTACGACGACCGTGCTTTTGTTGCTACCTGGAAAGGAGACAACTACTACACTCAGACTCTTGGACACGACTGGAAACGCCTTCGGACAGCCGCATCCTTCCTGTAAACGAATATCTCAGTAATTTCCCAACATCGACCTCATCAGCAACCTTGACCCCACACATTCTACGGAACATACAACGGAAAGGAAGTCCGTTGGTCTGACACCCATACAGCGTGGGTCTATCTTAATAACCACCGTGTCCAATTCCCAGTTGCTTCTATCACCTCAGACGAAGAAGAAGTATCTCAGTCCCTTGAAGCTGTAGAGCAATCCCTTCGTGCTATCACCCTCAGAACCCCCCCTACTCTCCCATCCATATCCCTTGCCTCCACAACTACTGCTATTGCTTCACACCCTCCAAAGACACCAACGCCTTTGAATATCATGAGTACTACTGCCGCCTCTAATGGAAGATCCTGGGATCACCCCCAGAATCTTTTGATGGTCAAGCTTCTAAAGCAGAACGTTTCTGGTCCCAACTAGCCAACTACTACTACCTGAATGAGGGTGCCTTCACTGATGAAGCAGACGAGTCTCTGCAGCCCTCACCCACTTTAAACTTGATACACCAGCAGGCGAATGGGCCAGAGACCGCACCAACACTGCACTACAAGCCAACCCCCCTTCCTTTGGGACTTGGGACCACTTCAGAATTGACTTTGAAAAACAGTTCATTCCAGTAGAGAGTCGCCTCCTGTCCACCAAAGCCATGTATGAAATTCGCCAAGGCACTCGCCCCTTCAATGACTGGTACCAAGATGGTCCACCCATGCTACTCGTGCTACAGTGGATGAAAACACCAAGATCTATGCCTTCCGAAGCATGATCAACCAAGGTCTAGGACAGAAGCTCCTTGGACTATCCCCCCAGCCCACCACACTCCGTGATCTTGTCACTAAGGCCAGAGAGTTTGATGCAGCATGGCAGCTCTATGGCAAGACCACCAAACCTCGGCCTCTCCATCTGCGTGTTGGAGAAGCTACCACTGAAACCCAGAAGCCCAAGTCAACTTTGTTGCCTCTCCCCAGCCCAGAAACCCTAACACCCCTCCACGCACTACCAAGTTAACCCCAGAAGAAAAGAAGTATCGACGAGAAAATAAGCTTTGCTTCTATTGTGGGAAGCCTAATCACATCGCCAATCAATGCCGCAGCAAGACCAGGGCCATCCAAGGTCAAGGACCTCCTCGCCCTACCCCAGTAAGAGCCCTGGCATCAGAAGAAGCACCCCCCCAAGCACCACGACCCCCCCCTGACTACCTCTCAGTATCCGCCACCAAGAGCTATGAAGATCCAGTACCATACATGATGGACGAAGATGGACCTTCGGATTTTTAACACGTCCTACAGCTGCACTGTCTGTGAGGACTTCTTGTAACCCCAGTGTTCCTTGTACGAGCCGCTCTGCGGTCCTAGATAACCTTGGTTTTGAGCATGTATCCTTGTTAGTGACTAGAAATGCTAGATCACCTTCTATTGTGCTCAAAGCAGAACTCATTGGACGAAACACTAGGAAGAAAATCAGTGCGCGTGCCCTAATAGATAGTGGGGCAGAAGGATTAATAATCCATCAAGACTATGCCAAAGCACATCACCTAACCTTGAGCACCCTTGCCAAGCCTCTCCGCGTCAAAAATGTGGATGGAACTAGTAACGCTAATGGAGCCATTTACTACACCACAACCCAAATCCTACGACTACCCCTCCAAGACCAATACCATGAAGAACTTGCAGAGTTCTATGTTACTAATATAGGGGACCATGACATTATCTTAGGAACTGACTGGCTACGTTGCCACAACCCAGAAGTAAACTGGAAAGATGACACCCTGACCTTAAAACATTGCCCCACATCTTGCACCCTTACCACGACCCCTCTGACCTTTGCTTCAACACACCCCTCTTGCCCTGCCCTGTCTACAATCACAGTACAACCCCTGATGGACCAGACACTCATAGCAGCAGCAGAAACCTTTGCAGCCCTAATCACAGATCACCCCATGATTACCCCAGAAGAAGTGCCTCCCAAATTCATTGTCCATATCCGTGCCAAAACTACCATGTCCACTCAGATTGCTGCAGATCAAGTAAAGACCCCTATGTCCTTAGAAGACCAACTCCCTCCTGAATACCTCGCATACCGATCTGTCTTTGAAGAGAAAGCCTCTCAACGTTTGCCACAGCACCAGCCATGGGACCATGCCATAGAACTCAAACCAGATGCCAAAGTGCGTGACTGCGGCATCTACAAGCTCACCCCTGAAGAACAGAAAGCCCTGGATGTTTTCTTAAATGACCACCTGGCCAAGGGATATATCAGAGAATCTAAGTCCCCCATTGCTAGTCCCTTCTTCTTTGTAAAAAAGAAGGATGGAAAACTACGTCCTGTCCAAGATTATCGAGCCTTGAATGAAATCACAGTAAAGAATGCTTACCCCCTACCCTTGATCCCAGAACTCATTGACAAACTTCACCATGCTCGCTACTTCACCAAGTTTGATATCCGCTGGGGATATAACAATATCCGTATCAAAGAAGGAGATGAATGGAAAGCTGCCTTTAAGACCAACCGAGGTCTCTTTGAACCCCTTGTCATGTTCTTTGGACTCTGTAACTCCCCTGCCACATTCCAAGCCTTCATGAATAGAGCCTTCGAAGATCTCCTTGCCACCGACCATGTTGTCATCTATATGGACGACATCTTAATATTTACAGACACCATGGACCACCACAGAACACTTACTCACCAAGTCCTCCAACGCCTCCAACAGTTTGACTTGTATCTAAAGCCTGAGAAGTGTACCTTTGCTCAGACAACCATTGACTATCTTGGCCTAGTCATCACAGCTGGCCGTGTCCAGATGGACCCTGCTAAATTAGAGGGTATTACGAAATGGCCTCCCCCACGCACCCTAAAACAACTCCAAGCCTTCCTTGGATTCTGCAACTTCTACCGACGTTTTATCAAAGATTTCTCCCTCATTGCCCGCCCCCTCCATGATCTCACCAAGAAAGATACCCCTTTCCTCTGGACTTCTGACCATGACCTTGCCTTTTCCACCCTAAAGAATGCCTTCACCACTGCCCCTGTCCTCGCCCTCCCTGACCATACTAAAGCTTTCCGTATCATCACTGATGCCAGTGACTTTGCTATTGGTGCCATCCTTGAACAACCTGATGAACTCAATCGCTACCATCCCCTTGCCTTCCTATCCAAGTCCATGCTGGATGCTGAACGCAACTATGACATCCATGACAAAGAACTTCTTGCCATTGTTCGTGCTCTGGACACCTGGAGACACTACCTTGAGGGTGCAGCCCTTCCCTTTGAGGTGTGGACTGACCACAACAACCTGACTTACTTCCGCTCCAAGCAGAAGCTCTCCCGCGCCAAGCACGGTGGGCCCTTGAACTGTCTCGATACAACTTCACCATTGTTCACAAACCTGGCTCTTTCAACAAATCTGATGCTCTGTCCCGGCGTCCAGACCATAAAGAGGGGATAGAGCATGACAATGATGAGCGCATACTCCTGGACTCTAAGTTTTTTCGCATTCAGGCCATGAAAACCACAGTCACAACAACTCATGACTCCACTCTACACCGCAGAATCAAAGACTGCCAAGACCATGACAATGAAGTCACCCAAGCCCTGACCACCATCTTGCACAATGGGCCACGCTCCCTTGCCAAAGGACTGGAGGACTGGAACCTAGAAAATGGCCTAATCCTACATAAAGGCCAAGTCTACATCCCCAAGTCCCAAGAACTACGAAGAGACATTGTAAAGTTACATCATGATTCCATTGCCACAGGACATCCAGGCAGATGGAAGACCTATGAACTAGTATCACGAGAATTTTGGTGGCCAGGAATGTCCTCCTTTGTCAAAGAATATGTGGACGGATGTGCCACCTGCCAAGAAACCAAAGTTCGACCTCGACTACCCATCCCTTTGCAACCCAATCAAGTTCCAACTCGAGTATGGGGAACAATCACCATGGACTTCATTACAGACTTACCCCTATCTCAGTCATACGACTCCCTATTTGTGGTGGTGGACCGGTTCAGTAAAGCCACCATCATTGTTCCTTGCACCAAAGATATCACTGCCCCAGAAACCTCCAAACTATTCCTTGAACATGTATGGAGACGCACTGGCCTCCCAGACCAAGTCATCTCTGATCGAGGCCCCCAGTTTGCATCCAAAGTCATGAAGGAAATGTGGAGCAAGCTAGGAGTACAATCATCCTTGAGCACTGCCTATCACCCCCAGACTGATGGAGAGACTGAACGAGTCAACCAAGAACTAGAACAATACCTCCGTGTCTTTTGCAACTTCCAACAAGATGACTGGGCAGAACTGATCCCCTTTATGGAATTCGCCCACAATGCTAGAACTCACAGTGCTACTAAAAGATCTCCCTTTGAAATCTGGTATGGCTTCCAACCAGAGTTTATTCCCCCACTCCATTTTGCCACCCCTATCCTGTCAGTTGAAGAAAGACTCCGCACCCTAGAAACTATCCGTAGTGAAGTAGCTGCTGCCCTCCAGGTGGCTGCAGAACTCATGAAACAGTCGAGACCAGATGGACCCCTCCATGCTTTCAAAACAGGGGAGCTGGTTTGGTTGGAAGGGACAAATATACGCACCACTCACCCCAAAGCCAAACTCAGCCCCCGACGTCATGGTCCTTTTAAAGTCATACATTCTGGCCCTGTCAACTGCAAGCTTGAACTCCCTAAGTCATGGCGCATCCACCCAGTCTTTCACAACTCTCTCCTGTCCCATTACAAAGAAACCCCAGTCCATGGACCCAACTTCACTCGACCACCACCAGAACTTGTGAATGGGGAAGAAGACCATTATGAGATAGAGACCATCTTACAGTCTGCTCACACCCCTAACAGAAAGGGCATCCGTTACCTTGTCAAATGGAAGGGCTACCCTGCCTCAGAAAACTCGTGGGTCCCCTTCACTGAAATGAAGAATGCCATGACCCTGCTTGGGACTTCCATCATCGACACCCTACCCTGCCTAGACCCCCACACCTCTGACAAACTTGCTGTGGCACAGCAAGGCCCTAAAGAGGGGATAGTGTCATGAACTGACACCCTAGAAAACCTCCTGACCCCCCAGAAATCCTCAGACGCTCCCAGAGACCTTGTAAAACCCTCAGAAACGAAGATAACCCTAGATTAAGACCAGAGAAGGGCCGGTCCGGACCAGGGCCGGACTCCTGCCAAATTGGAGACCTGTGGGAAGAGTACTAACAGAACCCCACAATGCCTAAACAGCAGTCCACAAACTGCGGACTGCGGACTGCGGATTTCTAAGCCCAAAAGTGGGGCTATTCTCATTGGTGGATCAGTAGGGAGTTAAAGCGAAGTTAACCTCCCCTAAAGTGGTGCACAGACCAAAGTCCCGGTTGTAATTACGTATATAAACCCTTTGGGAATAGAATGGACAGCTCCAGACTGTCCACTTGTGATCCGGTTCCTGATTACCTAGGAGATTAGCCCCACCTTGTGGAAGGCTTCTCATCCCTTGCCCTTGAGCTGTTCGCTTCGTCTCTCTTGCACTTTCACCCTCACTCTCACCTTTTTGCCCACTTCTAAATCCTTTCCCCTCGCATACAACCCACTGTCCAGGCAGTCGACAGTGAGTTGTAACAGTACCCATGCCGCAGTCAACTATATATTACTTGCCGAGGAAGCATTCCAGAAGGGGATAGGACAATCTCCATTCGACTTGAACATCACATGAAGCATGTACATTACTTTGATGTTGCCCTGCCACCTAGTGCAATGGACACAATTCAAGAGAACGTCAAGTGGTTAACACCTGCTGCAATGGTTGCAAAGGTGCAGGCAGCATATCCATCGATAACATTGGCACAGATCCATGCGGCTTGGATGCAGACAAGCCAGATGTTCTGGCATCGCGATCACCTGCAACTACCATCAACACAAAAGCTTCTTAATGAATATTGAGATGATGTTGATATTTTCTTACCGAAGAATGTTCCTGAAGGGGTTGATATACTTTGTTGGGGTATGAAAAAGATCGAGAGGCTATTGCATGGAAAGATAATCGAAGTAGGACTTGACACAACGTGTAAGCCATATCATATCTAACTTTTGAGAAAAGTAAGCTTACAGATCCATCCAGATAATACAAACTCAAAGCATCTTGAGCTATACAGTCTGATGGCAGAGCATGATAATGCAGGCTTTCCGATATCATATTGCCTTCTGTCGACTGCAACATCAATAGAGCAGGGGAAACGAAAGAAAGCACTTGCAGGATGGGCTACATGCATCAAAGAGGCATATCACATAAATCCAGTCTTCATGCATGTTGATAAGGACATGGCAGAAATCAGCATGGCGAAAGAAGTCTGGAACGCAAAGATCAACTTATGCTGGTGGCACTTCCGTCAAGCAGTGCAGACTCGGCTGGGTCAGGGAAAACTTGCCACAACGCCATACAATGTTCAGTGGGCCCACATAGAGTTTCCATTCATTGACATGGCCTTTATCCCTCTGGGATGCATTGATGCTGAAGAATATGAGGGCGGTGTACCCGATGATATAGAAAACATATGCCCTACACAAACACACATGAGTGGATCCAATACCTTATCCATCACGATTCCTGCACAAAAGGCACCATCAACATCAGCACCAGAACCCACTCCTGCTCATAAATCACATCATTGCAACACTGATAAAGAAACTCAGGGAACTAAGGACCTACGTATCACCATCAAGGTACCCCCCCTCCACATTGCACCAGCTTCGTCACAGGGACCTATCATTCCACATGAGCCTGAAAGCAGTGACGACGAAGATGAGGAGGGGTTACAGAATGAAACCCAACGGAAATTTTGCCCAGCCATTTACCGCCAGCCAATTGTCACGATGCTAGAAAGGCATTACTGTGCCCATCCATCGATTCCAGGGTCCGCACACCCAAGTCCTGAGGGGATCAAGAAGTGGGCTGTTCAGAAAATGTATGGGTTCTGTGTTAAGTATGACCTATGAGAGGTATGGGCATACCTTTGGGAAAACTGGTATCGAAAGGGCTGGTGGGAGCTGTGGGCGCGGTTGGCACATCCAGAAATACCCATCTTGAAAACAACAATGATTCTAGAAAGCCAGTAAGTATGGATCAGCTGTTGAGAATCCCAAGACTTACCTTTGATCCAGCTGGCGACGAATAAAGTGCGACTTCCTCTATCACTTTCACATGCCACAGTGTGATCTTCTAGTCTGGATTCTAATCACCAAACTTGCACCATCATATCATCGAAAGTTGGAATGCTTACTTACAGATACTGGCCATTATCGAGAGCTCTCGTCGTGGCGTAAGTGTAACGGGTGATGCTCCGTGTACACTTAGTAAGCAAGAAGGGCAAAGGTAAAAGTGACCTTTGTCGTTGGGCGTACCGCGGAGGCAAACGTCACGTGTCAAGCAATGACCAGGAACTGTGTCACCCACTGTGGTTTATGCAACCACAATGACGGTGTTCTGAAACTGGAAGAAGCTGCAGCCCCAAGAGGACAAGATCCAAAGGATTGAGTCACACAGGGAGGCAGTATACCATTAGCACTATGTATCAAACTCGTGTAGACAGTTACTCACCTGCAGCCCCAAGAGGACAAGATGGGGGGCTACAGGCTGTTACAGAGGGTCTTATATACATTTCTCAGTGTAACGAGGTAAGCAGTAAGTGTAAGCAAGAATCAGCAAGTATCAGTCAGCTGTATTGCTGACTGAGCCTTATCTTTGTGATTCGTAAGCTGCTTTACTCTGCTGACTGATCATGCTCCACAGTGTGATGTCATTATGACATCACTGTGGAGTAGATAACTGATATGTAGTCTGGCCCTTTGGTCTGGAACACGTCTATCTACTGATACATATGATTCTGTGCTAAAATTGGCCATGGCCCAACCTGGGCCCTTATCTAGAGCTCCACTTACCTAGAACCTTCTAGGCTGGACTCCTCTTATCTTGATAACAGCTCCACTTGGTCTAGAACCATCTAGACTGTGGGGCCTTGCCTATTGTGGTAAACACAATAGAGAATTGACTTGTTATTGTTGAGTGGCTCTTGTGCTGACTAAGCAGCATGTGACTATTACATGTGACTCAGTCACATGATCCATGTCACGACTACATTCCCATGATCACGTGTTGAGACTGCTGGGTAATCTTCCCACAGTCATGTGATCCAAAAGGGAGAAAAAGAGATGAAAAATAAAGTAGAGCCATGACATTACCCCCCTCCTAGGGCGTAACGTCCTCATAAGCCATATAGAGTTGTGTGGGCTGCCAAGGGGCAGTGGCGAAGTGGATTGCGGCAATCTTCCTGGGGGCTCCTGGGTTCTGTTGATAGAACTTCTGAATGGAGTCCTGTGCATGGGTTAGATTCCGTTCCGGTTCCCATGTATCTTCGCCTTCTCCATAACCCTTCCATCGGATAAGGAACTTGAGTGTGCGACCAAACATTTTGCTATCTCTGATATGGTCCACTTCGTACTCTTCCTCACCATCTATGGTAATGGGGTCTGGTGGTGTGGGCATCAGCCTGTTAACGTCGTTGCCTTTGTATAGACTAAGGCGGTCCACATGGAATATGTTGTGGACTTTCAGTGCTGGAGGCAAGTCTAACTTGTAATCCAGGTCGCTAAGTTTCTTCAGAACTTTGAATGGTCCTAACTGCTTGGGACTGAGCTTCTGGGACTGCTGGTGGATTTTAATGTTTTTAGACTGCAACCAGACATAATCTCCCTCTTTTGGGAAATTGTGCTCTGATTGAGCTTGACCACAAGTCATACGTGTCTTGCTAAGCCTCATAGCTGCCTCTGCGTCGCGTCGGGCAAGACGTAACTGTTGTAGGCGTTGGTCTAAACTGGGGATGCCAGTGGCACGTCCCACGGGGATGGTGAAGTCCGGGGTATACCCATAGAGTAATTCAAATGGGGTATGATCTGTTGCTGAGGACTTCCTTGTATTTAATACAAACTCCGCCGTGGGGAGTAGCTCGATCCAGTCATCCTGTCTTTTGCCAATGAAGAGTCGTAAATATTGTTCTATTTCTTGATTTTTACACTCTGTCATGCCATTGGCTTGTGGATGATAGGCTGTGGTGAGACTACTGTTCACCCCTAAACGCTTCAAGGTGGCGCGCATGGTCCTTGCTGCAAACTGGGGACCCCTGTCACTGACAATGCTTTTGGGGATCCCATGCAGAGGGAATACATGGTCGAAGTATATTTTTCCCATGCCATCTGCTGTAATACCACTTGTGACTGGGAAAAGATGCACTTGCTTCGTATAATGATCCACTATTGTTAGGATCGCATCTTTCCCAGAAGAGGAAGGAAGCCCTGTAATCAGATCTACTCCGATTGTTTGCCAGGGTCCTTCTGGACTTCCAGTGGTTGCAGAGGGGCGACTGGGTGCTTATCCATCCGATATCGCTGACATTGGTCGCATCCTTCGACATAGCACGTAATATATTGTGCCATTCTAGGCCACCAATAATAGCGTGATACCAACTCGATGGTCCCATTTTACCAGGGTGACCAGCTGTAACCAAATCGTGACAATCCCGAATAATATCTTTTCGGAGATCCGGTACATTGGGTACGTAAAGTTTCCCTTTGTAGTAAACTAGGCCATCTTCTTCTTCCCAAAGGTTGACACCATCTTTTAAGGCGCTGGGAGCAGTTTTGGTAAGGGTTTTTAATCCTTCTATAACTTCTGCTTCCCTGCTTCCTGCCTTCTTGATGCGTTCCATAAGGGGAGAACTCTGTGGGCGATAATGTGCCTGTGCCGCACTAAGAAAGTGTTCCGGCTTGAGGACCTGGACTTGTTTGTTGTCCTCATTATCTAACACCTGGTCTGCCGAAAATCGGCTTAAGGCATCTGCTTGCATGAGGTGCCCCTTTTTGTATTGGATCGTGAAATTGAATCTGCTCAGGTAGAGAGCCCATCGTGCTTGACGTCTGGTGAGGTCTCGCATGGATCTCCACCATTCAATATTCTTGTGATCCGTTACTATCTCAACTGGAGAAGCCCTTCCAAGAAGTGGCGCCAGTCTTCTAGGGCACGGATTATGCCGAGCATTTCCCTATTGTATATTTCATAATTTCTTTCTGCTTCCGACATTGACTGCGATCGGAAGGCGATAGGGTGCCAAAGGCCATCGGTGTGTTTTTGGGATAATATGCCTCCAGTGGCAAATCCCGAGGTGTCTGTTTCGACCCGGGTTGGGAGATCAGGATCGTAGATTGCCAAGATAGGCATCTGAATGAATCTCCTCTTTAAGGCGTCGAAAGCCTCTTGCTGTGGTCTTTCCCACTGCCAGGGTTGATTTTTCTTTGTCAGGTCATGAAGTGGTCTGGCGATAATAGAGAACCCTTGTATAAAGCGTCTGTAGAAATTGGCAAAGCCAATAAAGGCGCGGACTTCTTTTAGGGTTTTCGGCGTTTGCCAGTCTTTGACCACCTGGACCTTCCCAGGGTCCATCCTGACTTGTCCCTCAGATATAATAAGTCCAAGGTACTCCATGTGATCCTTATCAAGTCGCACTTCTGGGGTTTCAAGAAGAGGTCATACTCTTCTAGTCGCTTTAGGACTTCTCTGACATCTTTTCTATGTTTCTCTTATTCGGTGAGAAGACTAAGATGTCATCCATATATACAGCGACTTCCCCTTTTGCGATCATGTCGGAGAAGATGGAATTCATAAATCCTTGGAAGGTGGCGGGGCTATTTGTTAATCCAAAATACATTACAGTGGCTCAAAGAGACCACAGTTGGTGGAAAACGCCGCCTTGTATTCGTCTCCTTCCTTTATCCGGATGTTATGATATCCCCATCGTACATCCATTTTGTAAAGATCTTTGCACCCTTAAGTCAATTGATAATGTCGACTGCAAGTGGAAGTGGGTATTTATTTTTGACAGTAATATCGTTTAAAGGTCTGTAGTCTTGGATGAGATGGATTTTCCCATCCTTTTTCTTTATGAAGAATACAGGTACTGCCATCGGAGATTTAGATGGTACGATATACCCTTTCTGGAGATGTTCTTCCAGAAACTTGTCCAGTTCCACTTGCTCATTTGGTGACATGGGATAGACTTTGGCTTTCCATTGGGTCTTCGACCCAGGCACAATGTCTATGGTATGGTCCCATGTTTGGTGCTGAGGGAGTCTTTGGGATTCTTCTTCTGAGAAGACCCTTGCGAAGTCTCTATATGGTGGAGGTACCAAATCTTCAAAAGATTTTCCTTCCATACGAGTTAGGTAATCTTTTGCATAGGCTTCTTGTGAATAGGTGAAGCCTGCACAACACCATAATTGTCGGTGGTACAGTCCAAGACTCTGTCTTTTACAAATTGTCGGCGTTCTAATCTGTTTGCCGATATTTGTTCTACTCCTGCAAACCAGTCGCTTTCGTCCTCCATGAGGATGTCTTTCTCAATGGAGTCTTGCAGGGTGACTTCGCCCCTTTCCCAATTAATAGAAGGATTGCTATATTTTAACCATGGAAGTCCGAGTATGACCTTCTCTGGTCCTAGACTTGTGACCAGGAATCAGTGTTTTTCTACCCTTGACCCTATAGTGACTAGAAGGGTACTGTTGGGTGATATCTCCGGCTATATTATCACTGCCGTCGATATTGTGTACTCAATTGAGGTTTCCAATGGTTCTAGAAGCATCTTCTTTTGGGTGGCGAACTTATAGTCCAGGAACATGGCTGTTGCTCCTGAATCTATCATAGCCGCTACAGTGGTGCTTTTGTTTCGTCCTTCAAGAGTGACGTAAATATGGAAATGCTGATCGTATTTATTAATTACTGGTAAATGCAGGAATCAATTTTTTCTTCTTTTTCAATTTTATGAGCAAGAAGCGAACCCTACTACGGACATGAGAAGAAGCACTAATACTATTGTTCATCTCACAAGCAGATGTAAATATGATCGAGTCATCCGAGTCAGTCTCAGAAACAGCACATATATCCACTTCTTCAGTTGCGGCTACATCCAAAGAAGCCACTAAAAACTTGCCTTCAGAGCTTCAATTTGGGCCTTAAGGTCGGCCACCTGTTTTAGGAGCTCTGAGTTGTCGCTATTGGCGGGTGCATTACCCTTTTTGGAGGTCGAGCTAGCATTAGCAGCCTGGGTAGGCTGGGTGCTTGCTGCGGCAGCTTGAGGAGCTGCAGATGCCTGGCTATCAGAGCCAGCGACTTTTGCTGCTTTGGGCTTTCCAGCCCATTTTTGGTAACAACCTGTGGCAATATGCCCTTTCTTTCCACAGTGATTGCAGATTTGCTCTTTGTGGTTGCCGTTTGCCCAAGTATGGGCACTGCTTCCACATCCTGTGCACTTCCCTTTAAAGGCAGCTTTATAATCAAAAAGCTTTTCTTGCCAGACCCTGTTTGTTGCTGTTTGGAGGCATTGATCTCCATAGCATTGGGGTCTTTTCGGTGCTGGGTTGGTTCAGGGAGGGTTTCTCCCTTCTTCTCTGCTTCTCTTCTGCGTAATCTTTGATCGATTAGCTGAGCAGATGTAAAAAGTGTCTGCATGTCTGTGGGTTGCACTGGCATAATGGCCAAGGTGTCTTTGATTTTGCCAGAAAGGCCATCGTAGAACCGATCGAAAAGGTCATGGTCCGACCATCCGGTTTGAGGTGAATGCTCATCAAAGCGAGCTTTGTATTCTGCCATGCTGTGGCATCCTTGTTGGATTTTCTTCAGTGCTGACCGCGCTGCTTCTCCAATGTCGTGCGGTATAAACCGCGAGGTAAATGCCTGTTCGAAGTTACCCCAATTCACTGAAAAGGGAATAACTCCGTTTTTTAATTGCTCCAGGTGTGGCAGAGCCCACGTTCGTGCATCTCCAGTCATTAAATTCAAGACCGCCAGGATCCAATCTGCGTCCCTCTTGGACCAGTTGTGTTACAAACCCCATGGCGTTGTCTTGTTTCCTTTTCCCCATCATGTGACTCGCTGTTGGGACGTGTTTGTCCCCTTTGTTGACTGTGTTGTGACTGGCTTTATCTTTGTTTGTCCCTTATCTCTGACTCATGCTGTGCTTATCTATGACTCATACTTTACATCAGAATGCTTACGTATTGTCCCACTAGAATCGCGACTATACCAGATTCGTCTACGTATATTCTCATCTGACCCACTTGACTCCATTCCCCCTTTGGACATATTACGACTTTGTTGATACGCCGAGTACGATACTCCGATTCAGACTCCGATCTCTATTACGTATATAAGGCCTGCCTAGATAGCCTGTATGCCTTAGACTCGACTTCTCAATTGACTTGGTGCATTACCTTCTGGGTGATTCCTAAGACCTGACTCTTGAATCGTCTCAGTGCTTCTGGCACTTGTCCGCTCAACAACATTAAGGGATTAGCTCCTTTGTGTTGACTTCTCACTTGAACTTCGTGTACTTGAAAGACAGTGCACACCTGATTTCGTAGTTCCGCTACACGACTTATCACACGTCGTGACGAACGCCCGCACCAGGCGTTACATTAAGTCGAGTCTCTCCCCACCGTGGCTTCATCCAGCCACAGTCAGACCTTGCACAACGAAGAACTCATCGACTGCCAAGACGAGGATAATCTTTCACAACAAGTCCTTGGCTCTGCCGTCTGGAAGGATTTTGAAACCGAGTTTGGATACTATGTCTATCACGACGATCAGTACCAGCCAGTTGAATACGACGAACAGAAGAGGGTCTGGTACCGTATCCGTTACTCTAGAAGCCATCGTTCCTGGGTTACCACAGGACCCACCCCACCAGAGTACGGCCTGGGACCTTGGAGAGAGAATCCTCCAGCCATCATCACAGATTCAGAACCAGAAGAATACATTGAAGAAAGCAGCGAAGATGCACAAGTCATAGCCACTAGCTTTACGGCTCAGACAGTTGCACCAGAGAGTACTACATTCAGAACATCTGCTTTAGTCTCTCCCCAGATCACACGACAAACCTCAGACACTCCGACCATCACCTATCCTACAATGTCGACTATCGCTGCGCAGTTACCCGATCCCGCTCCAATTGTCCCTGTCCCAAACCTCCCCCCGCCATCAGGACACCTTATGGGAGTCCTGCCAACTACGTTCACCGGTGACCGATCACAGAGCAAGAAGTTCATGCTTGAATTGAGACGTTCAAAAACTTCAATCATGACATCCCACAAATCGTGAACCCCTTTCAATGAACCAACCTCTTCCTCTCACTTATCAGAGGGGATTCCGTCAACAATTGGACAATGGAGCAGATAGAATGGCTGAACGACAGAGTTACAGCTGGAACCAGAACCACAGACGAAGATCTGTGGGATGTAGTGGCACAAAGATTTAAAGACGCCTTCACAGATGGGCAGGCCAAACAGAAGGCTGCCAGAGAATTAAAATCCCTCAAAATGGAGAGAGGGGACTTGGATGGCTATGTAGCCAGATTTCGCAACCTGGCCAAGAGAGCGGGGTATGATGTAAATGAAGAGGTGACACTTGACCTCTTCTCCCAGGGGTTGCCCAATCCCCTGGTGAAAAACATTATCCAATTCCATCACCCCAAATCATGGAGCCAATGGACAAGTGCTGCCAGACACAGCAGCAGGACTATCTAGATTTCCAAACATGATTTGGAGTAGACACGAAGAAGGGTAAAACCCATGATCAGTGGAAGGCGGCGTTTGGGGTGAAACCTACCCACTCTCGAGACCCCAACGCCATGGATACATGGCAGATCGTACCAAGGCCCGTGCAGCCCTTACCGATGACGAAAAGAAAAACCTTATGAAAGAAGGGCGTGCTTTCACTGCCGAGCACAAGGACACATGTCGCGGTTCTGCCCAAAGAAACAGTTGTGCTGCTGAAGCAACAGTAGCTACCACTACCACGACACCGCCAATACAGAACTTACCCACCCCAGTAAAAGAAAACCCAGTAACTGCCCCAAGACCAAAGAACAGAAAGCGGCGGCTATCTGGGAACATATGATGAACAAAGAGAGGCAGTAGCGCCTTGATCATTGATAAGGCCTTTGGCCAGAAGGATTTTTGATCGGCTCGACCCCATCAGCCTGGGCAAGAGCACTCCATGTAACTTCTGTGTACACTAGTCGTTTCAAATCGTTGAAAATACCAGTACATTTTGAAACCAAACAGAAGACGGCCGACAGATGGATATTAATCGACTCTGGAGCTACAGACAACTTCATTAGCCAACGACTCCAGAGGATGCTAGGACTGGGGACACAGTTACTCCCCAAGAGAAAAAATTTGGAACATAGATGGGACAGCTAACAAAGCTGGGAAAATCACACATTGCTGTGATTTAGAAGTACAGGTCGGGGAATGAATGAAGCAACTTCGCTTCCTCATCACGGATCTAGGAGAGGAAGATATGGTCTAGGATACCCATGGCTGGCAGCATTCGAGCCTAAGATCAACTGGGCGAGGCCACCATGGATAAAGACTTCTACCCGTTATCATTACGTCCCTAGGATACGACTACACTGCACGACACCCTCTCACCCATGCTATTGTCATGGGATCGGCCGTCACCTGGAGTGACGTAGAACCTGTGGATCAGGTGTATTGTTATGTTACGAAAGCATCGGAACTGGCCCAGGCAGAGGCACAGAAGAACCCGGAAAGAACATTTGAAGAAGTAGTCCCTACAGAATATCATCGACATTGGAAAGTCTTCTCAGAGGAAGAATCGCAACGCTTCCCTCCCTCTCGACCTTGGGACCATGCTATTGACTTCGTCCCGGACGCCCCGTGATCAGTAGACTGTAAAATTATCCCCTATCACAGCCAGAGAAGGAAGCGCTTTCTACCTTCCTGGAGGAACACCTGGCAAAAGGATACATACAGCCTTCCAACTCGCCTTATGCATCACCCTTCTTTTTCATTAAAAAGAAGGACGGGAAACTGCGACCAGTACAGGATTACAGACGGATTAATGAACTCACGGTGAAAAACAACTACCCACTTCCTCTAATCTCAGAGATTGTCGACAAAATGCGTGATAAAGCCCTGTTCTCAAAAATGGACGTTCGTTGGGGATACAATAACATTCGCATCCGAGAAGGCGATCAGCCCAAAGCCGCCTTCAAGACCAATCAAGGACTCTTCAAGCCCAACGTTATGTTCTTTGGCTTAACGAACTCACTGGCGACCTTCCAAGCCATGATGAACCACATTTTCCGAGACCTGATCCTCACAGAAGAGGTCGTAGTATATATGGATGATATCCTGGTAGCCAGAAAACGACATTCACCATCACTGAACCCGAGTTCACAAGGTACTAGAGATCCTAGCAAAACATGACCTCTATTTGAAACCTGCCAAATGTTCCTTCGAACAAAAGACTGTCGAATATCTGGGTGTTATCCTGGAAGGAGGGCAAGTGCGCATGGACCCGTAAAAGTGCAAGGCATTCGAGAATGGGCCACCCCTCAGTGTACCAAGGACGTCAGATCATTCATTGGATTTTGCAATTTCTACCACGTTTTGTCAAAGGATTCTCGGCCATCGCCTGACCGCTCAATGACTTGTTGAAAAAGGATGTGCCATGGCACTGGGATGAACTACAGCAGCAGGCATTCGACTGAATAAAAGCAATTATCAGTTCCGAGCCAGTCCTTATCCAACCTGACCTGGCCAACCCCTTTGAACTGGAGGTTGATGCTTCCATGTATGCCAATGGCGCAGTTTATCACAAAGAGATATTGGAGGAATTCTTCATCCGTCGCATTCTACTCAGAGACGTTCTCATCGGCAGAAAAAACTATGACATTTGGGACAGGAGTTATTGGCTATCGTAAAAGTGTTAGACATGGCGACCATACTTGGCTGGATCCCCGCACAAAACCATCATTTATACAGACCACTCCAACCTTTTGTACTGGAGGAACCGCACAAGATCAGCTGACGAATAGCACGAGAAGTCTTGGAGCTTGAAGAGTACAATTCACACTCAAGCACTTACCTGGAGCTCGTAATGCACGAGCTGATGCCCTATCTAGACCAACCGGATGAGATGAAGGGGAAAATGACAATGATAATATCGTCGTTTTACCAGAAGATGTCTTCGCAAAAACCACTGTTGTCAGCCTCCATGACATGGATCTATGGGCCCAAGTAATGCAGAACATGAACCAGGAACTGTGCAAATCTGGGCAGAGCTGCATAACATAAAAATGAAAGATGGCCTCTGGTGGAAGGACGGCGATCGATTGGTTGTCACCGGTGGCGACAACATTAAGAGGGGGGTGATCCATTTTCACCATGACCTTCCCTCTGCAGGACACCCGGCATCGCAAATACCTACGCCCTTGCCAAACGAGATTACTGGTGGCCAAACATGAAAAAGGATGTCGAAGCATATGTCAAAGGATGCGCAGAATGCCAGGCAAACAAAGTAAACACTCACCCAAGACCACCGGCACTTTCACCCATTACGCCAATTGCAACAGCTCCCTTCCAGACCATCGCCATGGATTTCATTGTTAAACTTCCTCAGTCACAAGGATACGACTCGATACTCACCATTACGGACCATGACTATCAAAAGCTGCCCTCTTCATCCCCTGCAACGAAACAATATCAGCGGAAGGAGTTGCAAAACTATACCTAGACCATGTCTATCGACACTATGGATTGCCGCAGAAGATTATTTCTGACCGAGACCCGCAATTCGCCTCCCTATTCACCCGAGCACTCTGTAAACATCTCAATATTCAGCAGAACATATCCACCGCATATCACCCCAGACGGATGGACAGTCGAACGAACAAATCAATGGCTGGAACAATACCTTCGATTTTGGTGTAACGAATGACAGAACGACTGGGCAGAGTGGCTGGCGACAGCTGAGTTCACACAATAGCTGGCCAAATGGAACGACGAAGACCACTCCTTTCTCTCTTATTATGGGTGGACCCTCGTACCACATGGACAGACAAACCATGAATGTACCATCTGTGACACAGCTATGACCAATGGGAGGAAATAAGAGAATCAGCCAGTAGAAACCTCCAGAAGGCCAAAAGACCCTGGCCGAGAAGCCCACTAAGTTTACGCCCTACCAGGTCAGAGATCAAGTCTGGTTAGAAGGGTGCAATATCCATATGTCACACCCAACGGCAAAATTAGCTCCCAGACGCCAGGCCCCTTCGTATTGCACAGAAGCTCTCGGATGTTACATACAACTCATGTTACCTGCCACCTGGAAGATACACCCGTCTTCCATGCCAACCTTCTAACGCCGTACAAAGAAACCGCCATTCATGGCAAAACTTTCCCAGACCCCCCCTGACCTCGTTGATGGTGAACCGGATGGGAAGTAGAACGTATTGCCGACGCAAATGGAAGGGTTGAGGACATAATGGAAGCTCCATTACTTGATCAAATGGAAGGGATTCCCAGATGCCGACAGCTCGTGGGAACCTGCTGTGGATGTCTTTGCGCCCAAACTCATCGAAGACTTCTATAGACACCACCCAGAGGCAGATAAAGAGCCGAGAAAATATGAGTTGTGAAACAGCTCTCACCCCCGCAATTAACTAGAAACTCGCTCATGTCCTCCTCTAAGATCATACCTCAGCCACCATCGATGCGTTTCCCGTACTTACTCCTGTGCATCCTCCTTCTCGCCCACTTTCTCCTATTGACTACGATGTGACCGCCCAAGTGGCCCAAGGGGACAGAATCATCAACATCGATGAAGATTTTAATCTGCCCGAACACCCCCATCCCAACGACCTGATCGACGTCAACTTCGGCGACGAATCCCCTGAATTCCTTTCTTCCCCAATGACCCCAACTCCCAGTTTTATTTCCCGCTCATGATCCCATCGTCCAAGAACAACGGCACCACAGAGGTGGCCAAGTATATTTATTACACCAACGAAGGTATGGATGTGGCTGGATGCTTGGAGAAAGGAGGGCCTGTCTATGGGGCCCCAGTCTACCTCGAGGAGAAAGACGTCGGGCGACTACATTATGTCCTAGGGCCCGAGCATTTGCAACACCTCTCAGCCCACGACCCACGTGCCTTTGCGATCAATGAAGTGCTTAGGGACCTACGAATGCCACGACTGACTGCCGAGATTGCACGACTCCGCAAGTTCCAGGCACTTCAGGACAACTTAGAAATGCAATGCCGCGACTATGAATGACAGATGGTAAAGATTAATCGAGGGGTTTTTGACATAGAACACCACTTGGCAAGCATCAGGATGAGGCTGGAGAAAGGAGAGGCATACCAGATGATTTCCGAATGGTATGCCGACATCTTTGCGCGACCACTCCCTTGTCGCTGCCTCGACCTGGCACCCCGGCTTAACCCTCACTGCTTTGAAATGCCGCGCCTTCATGAAAACCCGATGGCAAGCTTTGCTGGCGTTGCAACAGCAAGTACCACCTCAGCTGGTGTTGCCCCAAGGCCGCGAAACGATGCCGATACTGCCAAAGCACCTCGCACTGGAGCTGTCAATGCCTATTCAGACGACTCACACAGGCCCCCACCGTCCAGAACCCCTTGGGGTGGTGCGGCAAATGTCTCTCTCACAATGCTGGACATCGAGAGATCGACTGTCATGTTTACGACAGCTGCTTTCGCTGTGGGAGACAGGGGCCCTACGGTTTTCTACGAACACACGTTTGCCCCACAGACAAAGAGAAGGAGAACTATGACGCTGATCACTACGCCGTAGCCAATGACTATCTCTCCCTGGTCCAGGATGACGACGGTACGCCGATCTAGCTGGCTCTGCTAGGACTTAGAGAGGGGGTAATGTTACAAACCCCATGGCGTTGTCTTGTTTCCTTTTCCCCATCATGTGACTCGCTGTTGGGACGTGTTTGTCCCCTTTGTTGACTGTGTTGTGACTGGCTTTATCTTTGTTTGTCCCTTATCTCTGACTCATGCTGTGCTTATCTATGACTCATACTTTACATCAGAATGCTTACGTATTTTCCCACTAGAATCGCGACTATACCAGATTTGTCTACGTATATTCTCATCTGACCCACTTGACTCCGTTCCCCCTTTGGACATATTACGACTTTGTTGATACGCCGAGTACGATACTCTGATTCAGACTCCAATCTCTATTACGTATATAAGGCCTGCCTAGATAGCCTGTATGCCTTAGACTCAACTTCTCAATCGACTTGGTGCATTACCTTCTGGGTGATTCCTAAGACCCGACTCTTGAATCGTCTCAGTGCTTCTGGCACTTGTCCGCTCAACAACATTAAGGGATTAGCTCCTTTGTGTTGACTTCTCACTCGAACTTCGTGTACTTGAAAGACAGTGCACACCTGATTTCGTAGTTCCGCTACACGACTTATCACATGTCGTGACGAACGCCCGCACCAGGTGTTACAAGTTGGTTGTCGTGGGGTCATAGTCGTTCAAGTTCCGCTTTTGGTTCCATCCCCAATTATGAAATGCGGCCAGGAAGTGTCTGGCATCAGCCGAATTTCCCTTTCCATCTGTTACGACCAGGGCCTAACACCCCACTTTTCTTCACTCTCCCTGCTGCGGACCCTTCCCTTCCACCTACCCTCCATTTTCTGATCATGTCCCCATCCTGGGATCCCTCACGTGCCCTGCTTCCCTCCCCGTGACTGCTGTTTGTATATGATGACGTGTTGTTTACACTTTGCTTATGCCTTCCCTTATCGCTTACCTCCTTATCTATAAGACCGGACACTTACTTAATACCCTATCAGAAGCCAGGCTTTACGCCCTCCGCTTTCGTATATTCGGACCCACTTGACTCCGTACCCCTTATCAATAGGTGCTCACCTCATTACGTATATAAGCCTGCTGTAGACTACACTGTAGCTTCAGACTCGACTTATTGAATACATCGGTGTTTGTCTTCTGGACTTCCCCTTGAAACCTTTGACTCGATCGTCTCAGTGCTTTTGGCACTTTCCGCTTAACATCGTCACTAGGGAGCAGCCCCTTTGACTTTGACTCATCCATTCAAACTCCAAGAGGTCTTATTGATCTCTTATCTGAACACACGTACGAAGCTGTCGCACAAGTCGTGCAGAACGTCTCACACCAGACGTAACATCAAGTCAAGTCTCTCACAGTGGCTTCCAGCTGCAGTCAGACCCTCTTCCGGGAAGAACTCATCGAACGCAGAGACGAGAATAACCTTTCACAGCAAGTACTTGGCTCTGCCGCCTGGAAGGACTTTGAATCCGAGTTTGGATACTACGTCTATCACGACGGAAGATACCAACCGGTAGAATACGATGACGAAAAGAGAGTTTGGTACTGTATCCGATACTCGGACAGCCAACACTCTTGGGTCACTACAGGACCCGCCCCACCTGAATTTGGACTAGGCCCATGGAGAGAAAACCCTCCGGCCATTGTCACGGACTCCGAACCAGAGGAGTACATAGAAGAACCCAGTGAAGAAGAAGCACTGGCATTAGCAGCGACTATGTCTCTGGTTGCACCCAAGGTTGTCACGTTCAGAGCCCCTGCTTTGACAACCCCCAGATATCGATACAATCCACAAATACTGTCACCCCATCCTATCCGCATATGTCTACCATTGCCGCCCAGCTTCCAGATCCTGCCCCACCAGCCCCAGTGGCGGCACCACCAAACATCCCTCCCCCATCCGGACAACTATCAGGAGTGCTTCCCCAGACATTCACCGGGGACCGCTCACAGAGCAAAAAATTCATGCTGGAGTTCACGACCTTTAAGAACTTCAACCATGACGTCCCACAGATTGTCAACCCGTTTCAACGAGCCAATCTGTTCCTTTCCCTGATTCGGGGGGATGCGGTTGACAACTGGACCATGGAACAGCTGGAATGGCTGAATGAACAAGTTGAGAGTGGGCATCGTACCACAAGTGAAGGTCTTTGGGAGACCATCACTGAACGGTTTAAGGATGCCTTCACGGATGGGCAGGCCAAGCAGAAGGCAGCCCGAGAACTCAAGTCCCTTAGGATGGAAAAGGGAGAACTGGACGCATATGTCGCTAAGTTCAGAAGTCTGGCAAATAGGGCTGGCTATGACACGGATGAGGAGGCCACGTTGGACCTCTTCTCACAAGGGTTGCCCAATCCCTTAGTCAAAAATATAATTCAGTTCCACCATCCTCATGACTGGGATGGCTGGGTCAACGCCGCCCGACGACAACAACAGGACTACCTCGACTTCCAAACACGCTTTGGAGTTGATACGAAAAAGGGAAAGACACGAGATCAATGGAAAGCGGCTTTCGGAATAAAGCCTGCCCAGCATGCCCAGAGGGATCCAAACGCTATGGACACCTCTGCAGACCGCACCTGAGCCTGGGCAGTGCTCATGGAAGATGAACGGCAAACATTGATGAAGGAAGGACGGTGCTTCCGCTGTAGAGCACTAGGACATATGTCCCGGGATTGCCTGAAGAAGGGAGTACGTGTTGCGGCTGCAACCACCACAGCCGAAGCCCCCATTCATAACAACCCACCTGCTGTGGATAAACGATCAAAAGAAGAGAAAGCTCAGGATATATGGGCTAATATGATGAAGGAGAGCGAAGAAGTGCGCGCCATCCTAGTAGAGAAGGCGTTTACAAAAAAGGATTTTTGTTAGGCTCAAACCCATCGGCCTGGGCACGAGCACTCCATGTCACCTCTGTGTATGCTAGTCGATTCAAGTCATTAAAAATACCAGTTCATTTTGAAACTACACAGAGGACAGCCGACCAAGATATATTAGTGGACTCTGGAGCCACAGACAACTTCATTCACCCACGACTAATTAAAACAATGGGCCTGGGAAGGCTGGAACTTCCCCAAGAAAAGAATATCTGGAACATTGATGGAATGGCCAATCGTGCCAGCAAGATCACCCACTACACGGATCTAAAAGTCCAGGTTGGGGAAATAACAAGGACCATTCGTTTCCTAATTACTGACCTAGGAGATGAAGACCTTATCTTGGGTTATCCATGGCTGGCAGCCTTCGAACCAAAAATAAATTGGGCTGACGCAACAATGGACAAGGACTCGTACCCAACGATTATTACATCGCTAGGATATGATTATGCAATTCGGCATCCAGTAATAAGGACCATGCATACAGAGAAAGATCCCGGCTACTGCTATGTCACCAAAGCATCGGAGCTGGCCCAGAAGGCGGTACAAGGACAGAATGAGAAGACCTACCACGATGTAGTGCCGGATGTTTACCAACGGCATTGGAAGGTATTCTCCGAGGAAGAGTCACATCGCTTTCCTCCAGAGCGACCATGGGATCATGCCATTGACCTTCTCCCTGATACACCGGCCGCAATAGATTGTAAAATCTACCCTCTGTCCCAGTCCGAACAAGCTGCACTTACAGAATTCCTGGAAGAACATCTGGCCAAGGGATACATTCGCCCATCCAAGTCGCAGTATGCCTCGCCCTTCTTCTTCATCAAAAAGAAGGATGGCAAACTGCGACCTGTCCAGGACTACCGCAAGATCAATGTGTACACTGTAAAGAATGCCTACCCCCTCCACTGATTTCTGAACTCATTGACACCATGAGGGACAAGTCCCTCTTCTCAAAAATGGATGTACGATGGGGTTACAACAATGTCAGGATCAAGGAAGGCGACCAATGTAAAGCGGCATTCAAGACGAATCAAGGATTGTTCGAGCCGAATGTCATGTTCTTTGGCCTTACGAATTCACTGGCAACATTTCAGTCCATGATGAACCACATATTCCGCGACCTTATTCTTACTGGTGAAGTCGTGGTCTATATGGATGATATCCTTGTAGCTACCTCAGACGACCTAAGCCATCACCGACAACGAGTGCACCAGGTGCTAGACATACTACATGAACACGACCTATACCTTAAACCAGCCAAGTGCTCCTTTGAACAACGAAGCGTCAAGTACCTGGGAGTCATTCTGGAGGAAGGACAAGTACGCATGGATCCCATCAAAGTGCAAGGAATTCGAGAATGGCCTGTACTGACCTGTGTCAAAGATGTCCAATCATTCATCGGATTCTGTAACTTCTACCGACGCTTTGTCAAGGGGTTTTCCGGCATTGCACGACCACTGAATGATCTCTTAAAGAAGGATGTACCATGGCATTGGGAGGCCGTGCCAGCAACGGGCATTTGAGCAGATCAGAGACATTGTCGGCTCAGAGCCAGTACTCATTCAACCTGACCTGAGCCGCCCCTTTGAACTGGAAGTAGACGCCTCTCACTTTGCAAATGGAGCAGTACTATACCAAAGAGATACCATGCAGATACTTCAT
Organism: Multifurca ochricompacta; assembly: GCA_022496185.1. Lineage (NCBI taxonomy): Eukaryota > Fungi > Basidiomycota > Agaricomycetes > Russulales > Russulaceae > Multifurca > Multifurca ochricompacta. Next base: position 55,445 of record WTXG01000082.1, read on the forward strand.
CCAGTGGCATATTACTCTGAAACTTTCTCGCTGCAGAACAAAATTATGATATCTGGGATAGAGAGCTCCTAGCCATTTCAAGGCATTGCGACACTGGGCCTTACCTGGCAGGAACCCCCCATAAAACTGTCATCTACACTGATCATTCCAACTTGCTGTATTGGAAGGAACCCCATAGAATCAGCCGACACATAGCGCGAGAGGTGCTGGAACTCGAAGAGTATAATTTCACCCTGAAACACATTGCAGGAAGTCAAAATGCGAGAGCAGATGCGTTGTCATGAAGGCCGGATATGCATACTGGAGAGGATGACAATAATGACGTCATTGTTCTTCCTGAGGAAGTGTTTGCGAAGACTGCCATAGTCAGCCTCCATGACATGGACCTGTGGGCACAAGTGTCACAGAACATGAACCAGGAATTATGCCGCTCATGGGCCGATGCGCACAATTTGAAAGAAATACATGGCCTTTGGTGGAAAGATGGGATCGACTCGTTGTCACCGGTGGCGACAACATTAAGAGGGGGGTGATCCATTTTCACCACGACCTCCCCTCTGCTGGCCACCCTGGCATCACCAACACCTATGCCCTTGCCAAGCGCGACTACTGGTGGCCAACATGAAAAAGGACGTTGAAAATTATGTACAAGGGTGTGCAGCATGTCAAGCAAACAAAGTGAAACACACCCGAAAATCCCGCCAATACATCCCATTACCCCCATATCATCGACCCCTTTCCAAACCATTGCGATGGACTTCATTGTTAAACTACCTGAATCACTGGGCTTTGATACCATCCTTACGATCACTGACCATGATTGTTCCAAGGCGCCCTGTTCATACCTTGTAATGAGACAATCACGGCGGAAGGAGTGGCAAGACTATACCTGGATCATGTATACCGCCACTATGGTCTCCCCAAAAAGATCATATCCGACAGAGATACCCAGTTTACATCCACGTTTGCCAGAGCCCTATGTAAAACATGGGCATTGCACAGAACATCTCTACGGCTTACCATCCACAGACAGATGGACAGTCTGAACGAACGAACCAATGGTTGGAGCAGTATCTTGGTTTGGTGTAATGAACGACAAAACGACTGGGCGAGTGGCTGTCAACTGCGAATTGCACACAACTCATGGCCCAATGGAACGACAAAAGCTACCCCTTCTCCCTTATCATGGGCTGGACCCGCGCACCACTGGACGGATAAGCCCACTAATGTCCCTTCGTAACCCAACGAATACACCAATGGGAAGACTTACGCAATCGGCCAATGAAAATCTGGCAAAAGCACAGCAGCCCTAGCTGCGCAGCCAAGCACATTCACACCTTATCAGCCCAATGACTGGGTCTGGCTCGAGGGAAGAAATATTCACACGTCACACCCTCAGCCAAACTAGCACCCGACGTCATGGCCCCTTCCAGATAACAAGGAAGCTGTCAGATGTGTCATATGAACTGCGATTACCACCCAAATGGAAATTCATCCCGTCTTCCATGCCAAACTTCTGACGCCATAAAGGAACATCCCTTCATGGGGAAAACTTCCCAAGACCTCCACCTGACCTTATCGATGGAGAAGCGGAATGGGAAGTGGAGCGCATTCTAGATTCAATGCGAAAAGGCCGAGGGTGCAAGATGCATTACCTAGTCAAGTGGAAGGGATTCCCAGACTCTGACAGTTCGTGGGAACCAGCCGGGAATATCTTCGCCCTGGTCCTTATCTTGGAGTTCCATGTCCGACACCAGAAGCGCCCAAAGATGATTAAAAGGAACAACCCAGACCCCAATCAGACTCCCCAGTACATGCTCCCCCAGCAACGTCCTACCACTATACAATCAATCATGTCCTTCATCGCTACCAATGCTGCCATCGACGCCTTCACCGCCACTGCTGTAGTCATCGAGAATTCCCCTCTGCCCACCCTCTACATGCCCCTCTTCACCCATTGACTACAAGGCCGCCGAAGCTCAAGTTAAAAATCAATCCCCCAACCCCAACAACGACTTTGATCACAGTGAAGAGCCACACCCAAATGACCTACTGGGCATGGAATTGGATGACGAGGTACCAGAATTCCCATTCATCGCTAACAATCCCAATTCCTTGATGTATTACCCTCTCAGATCACTATGGCGATGGGACAGCTGCTATCGCCAAATACATCTTTTATACAAATGGAGGAATGGATGTCGCTGGTTGTATGAAGAAGGGTGGCCCAGTCTATGGGGCCCCGGTCTATTTGGAAGAAAGATATACAGGACGTCTGCACCACACGATGACTGACGAGCAGCTGGGGCATCTGGCCGCTGAAGACTCTCGCGCCTTCGCGATCGATGAGGTGCTGAACGACATGCGCCTTCCACGTCTCAAGGCGAAGTAATGAGACTGCGGAAGACTTTGACATTGCGCACGATGCTCAACAAACAATACAAGAGCATGCAAAGATGATGACCCGACTGACCAGCGGGATGTTCCAGATCAAGCAAGAGTTAGTGGAGATTGGAAGAGGCTGGAGATTGGAGATGCATACCAAACCATTGCTGAAAGGTACGCTGACACGTATGCCCGACCCCTCCCTCCACGATCGCTAGGGGCCGCCCCGCAATTACTGCCAAATCGGTTTGAGATGCCACGAATGCACGAGAACCCCCGCGGTGAGATGTGCTGGCAATGCGATAGCAAGTATCACATTAGCTGGAACTGCCCGCTCAACCGCAAGTGGTGTCGACACTGCCGCAGCAATCTACATTGGAGCCGCTTCTGCATTTTCCATCATATGGGCATCGCCCCAACAATCGTTAACCCTTCGGGATGGTGCGGCAAGTGTCTGCGTCATAATGCAGGACACTGCGAGCTTGATTGCCCGGTCTATGACATGTGCCCCCAATGTGGACGATGTGGCCCATACGGCTTTTTGCGCACGCATCAATGCGCAGCCGATGAAACTTACACCACCGATGATCGGAATCTGGCAGATGACTATGTGGACTTGGTACAGGATGATGACAGTGTGCATTTCTAGCTGGGTCAGCTTGAACCAGAAAGGAGGGTGATGTTACAACCAGGGCCTAGTACCCCACTTTTCTTCACTCTCCCTGCTGTGGACCCTTCCCTTCCACCTACCCTCCACTTCCTGATCATGTCCCCATCCTGGGATCCCTCACGTGCCCTGTTCCCTCCCCGTGACTGCTGTTTGTATATGATGACACATTTTTTACACTTGCTTATGTTTTCCCTTATCACTTATCTCTAAGGCCAGACACTTACTTAATACCCTATCAGAAGCCAGGCTTTACGCCCTCCGCTTTCATATATTTGGGCCCACTTGACTCCATATTCCTTATCAATAGACGCTCACCTCATTACGTATATAAGCCCGCTGTAGACTACACTGTAGCTTCAGACTCGACTTATTGAATACATCGGTGTTTGTCTTCTGGACTTCCCCTTGAAACCTTTGACTCGATCGTCTCAGTGCTTTTGGCACTTTCCATTCAACATCGTCACTAGGGACAGCCCCTTTGACTTTGACTCATCCATTCAAACTCCAAGAGGTCTTATTGATCTCTTATCTGAACACACGTACGAAGCTGTGCACAAGTCGTGCAGAACGTCTCACACCGGATGTAACACCATCCCAGGAAGCAGGTCAAGCAACGGATGAATCTTTTCCAGAGCTGACTGTCTGGGGGGGAGTTGGCTGTCCGAGCTGCTGGACCACTACTTGGACGTCCATGGAGAGCTGTGTGATGGCGGCCATCATGGCGCCCATCATATTATGAAGCTCTGCCGGTGTCATTGTAAGCGGGGTCTGCACTGGCGGCGGGGGATTGGTACTGGGTCCACTGGGCCCAGTTGTGGGAGCGGTGCTAGCCATAGGACTAGTAGGACTATTCTGTCTGGCTGGAGGAGTGTCGCGATGAGTAGGAGTGCTGGAATCGGAAGGAGTGGAAGTAGAAGAAGTAATATCAGGTACACCAGCTTGATGGAGTAATTCGTCAGATAACTGGGAAGCTAAGTTCCTGATAAACTGCTGTTCTTCTAGTTCTGCCTCGATTGCAGGGGAGATTAAATTTTCTATAGGCGACGGTGCCCGGCTAGGTAATCGAGAGGGTCTAGCGGAGCAAGAGTATGGAGGGTTGGGTGTTCTAGAACTTCTAGAAGCCACTGTTCAATCGGTCAGATATTCTAATTCTGACTTGGGTTCTTCTTCTTCTTCCCAGTCAGCGGCGCGTGCGACGAGGTCTGTGACCATTACTTCTGTACCGGGGAGATACCAGTTGCCAAAAAGCTCTCTAAGCTCGGCCTCGGCAGATGGGTGGTGGTGTAGACGTTCGGTTATTTCGTCTAACCAGTTGCGCACCAGTCTGTCACGGTAAATATAAATGTCCTGTTCGTCCTCAAAGCTTTCTTCAATGATGTTGTTGGCTTCGCGGAGAGTAGGGGAAGTGGAGAGAGCGCCTTCCGATCCTTCTATAGTAGAAGAGGCGGGTGTGGCAAAATGTTCTTCTTGGGTGTTATCCCAACGGTAGTGATAGGTGGGGTCGAAGGAGGTTGTTGAGGGAAGGGTGTTAAAGGTAAAAGGGAAATTGGGGTCTTCTCTGGAAATGTTCTCCAGATCCTGTTGTCCCTGAATTTCCTGATACGGCTGCTCCTGAATAGGAAGCGGCGGTGTCAAAATGTGTCTTCCTCTCCTTCGAAGTTGTTGGACATGCTCTCTAGCGCACCAGATAATACGGTCGACCCACGGAATGCACGGCGTCGTGGAAAAAGGTATGGAAGGTGGTCCACTGGACCAGAAGCTTTGTAGTTTTTGGTGTGTTTCGATGTTACAAGTGCCGCGTAACGCTAAGCACAGGATGAAAGGGTGTGTCAACCAAAGAGGCGAATACTAATGCACACAAGAGTGCACTAGCCAAGCTCCGGCGGTAATGACAAACACCAGGAAAAATGATGTGGGAAGTTACAGAGCCCAAGGCTGTCTGCCACAGTCTCCTCGACCTATTGGCTGCCTCTCACACAAGGGACACGAGCCCAAGTGCTCTGAAATCGGTTCTGACAGATGTCTCTCTGAGTTCGTCACCGGTTTCCCGGGGCCCCCTCAGCTCTGCCCAGTTTTACACTCCTTGGTAGGAGATCTGGCACAGATGATCCCCAAGCACGTGATAAACATGACAACTTGAGTTTGGAATGACCAAGCAACCAGGATAACCACTACTCGGGTATATCTCTGATCACCGCCTCGGCTATGAATTATTGGCTCAACTCAGCTACTGTCTGATCAGGCCTCCGACCCCAGGGGTTGTAACTAAGACTAGTGGAAACACTACTACTGCTGTGAAGAAAGATTTAAAGTGCCGGCCCAAAACTGGGAGGACACATAGGATACAATCTTGTCCTAATGTAACGGGTGATGCTCCATGTACACTTAGTAAGCAAGAAGGGCAAAGGTAAAAGTGACCTTTGTCATTGGGCGTACCACAGAGGCAAACATCACACGTCAAGCAATGACCAGGAACTGTGTCACCCACTGTGGTTTATGCAACCACAATGACGGTGTTCTGAAACTGGAAGAAGCTGCAGCCCCAAGAGGACAAGATCCAAAGGATTGAGTCACACAGGGAGGCAGTATACCATTAGCACTATGTATCAAACTCGTGTAGACAGTTACTCACCTGCAGCCCCAAGAGGACAAGATGGGGGGCTACAGGCTGTTACAGAGGGTCTTATATACATTTCTCAGTGTAACGAGGTAAGCAGTAAGTGTAAGCAAGAATCAGCAAGTATCAGTCAGCTGTATTGCTGACTGAGCCTTATCTTTGTGATTCGTAAGCTGCTTTACTCTGCTGACTGATCATGCTCCACAGTGTGATGTCATTATGACATCACTGTGGAGTAGATAACTGATATGTAGTCTGGCCCTTTGGTCTGGAACACGTCTATCTACTGATACATATGATTCTGTGCTAAAATTGGCCATGGCCCAACCTGGGCCCTTATCTAGAGCTCCACTTACCTAGAACCTTCTAGGCTGGACTCCTCTTATCTTGATAACAGCTCCACTTGGTCTAGAACCATCTAGACTGTGGGGCCTTGCCTATTGTGGTAAACACAATAGAGAATCGACTTGTTATTGTTGAGTGGCTCTTGTGCTGACTAAGCAGCATGTGACTATTACATGTGACTCAGTCACATGATCCATGTCACGACTACATTCCCATGATCACGTGTTGAGACTGCTGGGTAATCTTCCCACAGTCATGTGATCCAAAAGGGAGAAAAAGAGATGAAAAATAAAGTAGAGCTGTGACAGTAAGCAATTCAAGCAGAATTGGAAGAAACTCTTGAGAACACCCATCACAATCCCTATCAATGAAGCTTATCAGCCAGATGTAAATCAATGGATCTGTACCTGTCCTGCAATGGTAATCAACTGGTTCCTTCTCTGCAAGCATCTTGTTCAAGCTGCCCAGCCAGTTTTGCCACTGTTCTTCCTTGAAGTAAGACGTCAGCGGACAGCCCCAATATGGAGTCACCCCCTCTTGAAACCACATAGTGAAGATCCCCCAGCACCTCAAAATGTTGCAAGAATTGACAAGACAGCCCCTGGAGCAAATGGTGGCAAGAGGGAGGATAGCAGTGATGATGACAATGGTGACAATGACAATGACAACAATGACAATGACAATGATGTACAAGATTTCCAACCAGCATTGCAAGAGAGCTCGACGTTTGAAGAGGCCATGAGCGAGAATATCAATATTATTGGAGAATTTCTTGAAGGATTGAAGTACCAGGTCCAATTCTGGGACCACAGTATGCTCCAAGTGCTGGAACGAGAGGGTGGCTCATTCTTGAGGCTAGCAAAGACTTGCATAGGAAAGGAGAGGCAGATGAGGACAACAAGAGGATTATTACCAACGACATGGCAACCAGAAACAAGCACCTCAATGTTCTACCGCTCTAGACCCACACGTTCTGATGAGAACACATGATACACAAGGAAAGTCATAAAATAGCTAGACATAGAGTAGTGAGAATGCGCGAGAACACCAAAGTTCTTATCTAATCCTTACTGATTTGTACTGATATATTGTTGATAACTTTCCTTTTTAAAATAAATATTATTACAAATCACAGTCATGTGGCAATATTACTACTTTAGGGATGTCAGTGTGGGGAGAGTTATCTGATCTTATTCCAACTTATATTTTGTTGATAACTTCCCTTATTAAAATAGATATTCAACGATAACTTCCTTTTTAAAATAAATATTATTACAAATTTGAGTCGTGTGACAAGATTACCACTTTAGGGATGTCAGTGGTGAGTCGTGTGACACGATTACCACTTTAGGGATGTCAGCGGTGGGGGTGAGTAAGGTAACTTTTGAAAACTGAACTGGATAAGGAAAGTGTTGTGTGTGCAGTGTGGAATCAATCCTGTCGGTTCACTTTCCAAAACTCCCCTTTAACGTTGAGACCTGCCAATCATCGTTCACATTATTCCATATTGCAACGCACTAGCAGTTGCTTCATTATTGAAACAGCTAGTGAACTTGCAAAAAGTCAGTTGAGGCGAGATCCAAAACGTAAAACATTTTCAGTGTGCGTGCTTTCCAATGCCAAGTTCAAACGGATGTACAAGTGTTGGTCGCAGTTTGAGACTGTTCTCTAATCTATTTACCATATCCTCATACAACGCCCTAAAAATACAATCCACACGAATCATCTTCTAATCATGTCCTATCACGCGTGCCTAGTACCCTCGTAAAAACCCTCTCATCTAACTGCACGCGATCCAATTCCCATTCATCCCATCATCCATTTCCATTTTCAATGTCGGCCCGTTGATATTCACAATATCCTCTGCACTGTGTCCACGTTCAGATCACCACCTGGCCCGCCAGAAAACCTGCACGACTTACCAATTCACACGAATCCGCTTCCGTAACACATCCATCTCGTCCTCCCCTGCCCGACGTTTAACCACCCTGTCCCTCTCATACAGTCCATACTTCTCCAACACCTCTGAAACAGACGGCCGTGATCTCGGATTATCAGCCAACAGCGCTTCGCACAGCTTGCGCAAGACCCCCCAACTGTTGTCACCCTCGAGATCATGATCCTCGAGATAATCGATCATTCGTCCACAAGCCCACCGGTCAGCAAGGATAGGATTGTACTTCGTATCCGGGTCATCCGATGTTCCAACCTCCGGCGCAGTCCATGTTCGAGTCCCGCGATACCCTTCAATCATCGTCTCTTCGTCCTCGACAAGAACAGACAATCCAAAGTCGATAATTGAGAGTCGGGGACAATATCGGTCGCTTTTACTGTCGACCACCACGTTCCCAGGCTTCAGGTCAAGATGAGCGATTTTGTGTTCATGCAGAAAGGCGACCCCTTCGAGGAGCTGCGTCTGGAGTGATACCGTTGATCGACCAGGATACCACGAGCGGAAATAAACATCAAGGGGTGTCCTACAGGGCAACGCGATCACCCTTCCGATCGTGAGGTCGACAAGACCATGAAGCTCGATGGCGTGATTCGATGGTAATTTGAACTTGCTGAGGTATTGCAATATCTTCAGCTCGTCCGTGTCGTCATCAAGGAGCTTTAGCACAACGGGCGCGCCGTCACGCGACCTCGCAGTGCGCATTCTCGACGTGAGCTATAATCCAGGTGGTGAGCTGCAAGCGATGAAAAGTAATAAAGGGACACCCACCTGAGCAACTACCCGGTCGTCCTCTTGCTGGGTGATCATGTACCCAGCATCCTCAAGAGATTCCTGCACGGGTCTACCCTCAAGGACGTCTCCTCGCTTCTGTGTATTCCCCCCCTCGGTTCGCGGGCGCTTCCTAGAACCACTTGCGCCATCATTGCTGGCACTAGGGTTCGGATTCTTCTTTTTATTATTACTCATTTGGTCAGTCGTCAGTGCGGGATACTGGGTGTAAGGGAATTTATCCTTCAAATTGATGAGCTCGGTTAATAAGTCGTCATCCAGCTTTCCGTTATCGTTGATTGCTCTTGATATAAGATTGTACAGTCGGAAAATGAATTCGAATGCTTGCTTTGGTTTAGATAGATCGAATGTCTTCTCGTGGTATAATACCTAACAAAAATTCATACGTCAATCACACAACTGGTCCTCAATCTGGCCATCTTACCTTGTTGTCCCCCAAGTTAGGCTGGTACATGAGATATTCATGAGCAACCAACTTCCTGTCGATAAATATTGCCGAGATTACAATCGGTTCCTTTTCAAACACCTTCATGCGCAGCGCATTCGCCAGTCTCGCAAGGCAAGACCCTTGCAAAATCATCCGATTCTGGTCTGGTTGATCGTTCGACCTACCACCTTCATGAGAGGACACTTCCATGATGCAATGAGGGAAGCCCCTCAACACTAAGCGAAAATCGCTTCTGGGACCGTACCGCCGTCGAATCCCAGGCTGGTTCTGAGGCGCAGCAAGGAGCGGGAAAGACCAAGTGGTCCTACTATAACATAGAATCAGACAAGATGATCACAAAGAAGCGTCAACTGAATCACAACTCACAACTCAGCATTACCAATTTCCCCTGCCAGGCGTCTGAATTCACCGGCAACATCGAACAGGAAAGCGGCGCCAGTGTGTCCCTCTTTTTCAAATCCAAAGTTCCCCGTTGCTAGGATTTCCGAGCTAGAGAGGACATGGGAGTACAGCCCGATTTCGCTGTTCGTCACCGTTGGAGGATCTTCTGAATTTGTTTCTTCCCGAAAATAGGTATCAAAGAAATCCCCGAGATGTTCTCTTAACATTGATGACCCTGTCGCCTATATAAAATGTGAACTCAACGAGGCGAATCACGGGTAAAGGGTAGTCACACTCACATTCGGTGAGATCACACGTTGACGATTCAACGACCCGAGGAAATCATGAATGTAGGAAGGGGGTTGCCCAGTCGCAACTTCGACCTCGCGCGTATAAAAATCAATCCTCTTGAGGGATAGGAAACGCTGTGCCGAGGGGACAGTGAATGTGATGAGGTCAGCGTACGGGGGTTTAGGGGAATCTCCAGGGAGGTCCTCTAAAAGATTTTCTGTGGGTGCAAGGCAAGTGAGTGAATGTGTGGATGAGTCCAAGGCGACCAAGATATTACCTGGGGAATTAACTGAATTATTGTCAAACAGGTGTGTCAACATAATAACAATGGAGACTTACATGGTACTTGAATGACGAGATGCAAATGATCCTCGTTTGGGATATTGTTCCAGTAATTGGACAGCCGTTTAGTAGGGTAAAGGACCTGAACCGTACCATTTCCTAACCCCGCCTCTTTAGCGTCAGCAGAGGGGAGAACGGTCTTCCTGATAGTATTTTTGACAGTGGAAATTGTACTGGTTTCAGGATCGATGCATAGAGGAGTCGATAGTTTCCAAAGAGTTAGTTGGTTTGCATCGACGTGGCCCAACTGATGAGCCATCTTGACCTTGATTGCATCCTTGAGTCGTGAAACGAGGCTATTTGCTTGGATCTCAACGTCAAAGACGTCCCCAATAAAATCTTTTTGGTTATCGATAGCGAGACAGAAAAGGGTGAGTGCTGTGGCCATGGTCGTTTGGGTGTTTGTTGGGTGGTTTCTTTGAGTTTGACTGACTGACACGGAGCGGAGCCTTATATAAACCGTGACCCGTGCCCGTGAGAATGATTTGTTTTAACACAACCACAATCCATAATCCACAATTACAACAACCCACAACCCACAATCACAATTGATGGGAGTTGACTGATAGGCCTGCCAAATTTCGACCCATCACCAGAGCCAAATCCTTTCTTGCTAGTTTCAGGACTGTAAACCCATGCGACCACCTCGTTCATACACTTAGTGCATGCTCACCTTTGGCCCAGAGACAAGGCCGCTACTCTTCTCACTCCTACATAACCTTGATCCTGTCGACTCAGACCTTCTGGACAAAGACTCTCAGACTCTCAGTTTTCTTTTATTTTTGTTACTCTTCTGCTGCCCCCGGTTTCTCCTCTACCTATGGATACCTCAGGCCGCTCCACCTAAACCTTCCATGTCTCCTGGCCAACCTCAATACTCGCCCTTTCCTGCTGCTCTCATTTGCATGCCTCTTTCTGTCTCATTTCCCCTGATATTTTGTCTACTGCCCTTGTTTTTTGAATATTCATCCGTCCTTTGTCCTGGCTCATTCAACATTCCCTTTTTCCCACTCATTCCATTACGGCACCACCGCGATTGGTTAGGAGGATGGGATATTGTAGTGGTCAGGGTTTGAAAATCGGCCACGGACGCAAAGTTGTCGCATTTATTTCTCAAAATTCACGTCCTTTTTTTTTTGCTTTGCACTTGAGAAGGAATATGTAGTGAGCAAATTTTCGAATGGAAAATACACTCGAACGAATTGAAAACTGTACAGGATTGTTGCTTGTCGTCTAGTGAAGAGTCAGAGTTCAGCTATGATAATTCGATCTTATCCGACTGTTCAAACCGAAGGGTAGGTATAATTGTCAAGCACAGCGAGCGAGTCGTGTCGGGTCAAAGTCAGTTCGAGGGCATACAATAAGCACTCGTTCATGCCTCTTGCATCTCAACTACCATCCTCCTTTGAGGCCCTCTCTACAGAGGACTCCCCCCCCCACCCCCGCAAACACCCCTTAGCTGGCGCCATCAATGATACTGTAGTCATCCTCTACGATGACCTGGTGGAGCTTGACAGACTCTACCCCAGCAATGACCAGGTCTTCATCATGTTGATGAAGATCAGGTTGTTAGTATTTCTCCAACACCCCCGTTTCAACGGCCACTCGCGTGGCCATATCCTCACGGCTGGCGACCATCATAGGCTCTACGACCTGGTCCCCATTCCCCGTCCAGCCCCCCTTGCGCTGTTGGTTCCCCAGCCTCCTGTGTCGCAGGCCACCCCGCCGGCGAGCGCGGTCTTGACAGGGTTGGGAAGGCTCTCTCAAGCGCTTGCTGCCCTAGACAAGAAGGTCCCCCTCCCAATGCCACCCCTCCTGCTGCGCAACCCCCCGCCTAGGGCAAGAAGCCCTCTGCCAAGGCCACGCCCCCTCCTACTCCCTCTGACCTTTCTCACGCCCCCCCCCCCCCCCTCGTTGTGCCCCCCTCCTGCTTCCGCTTCTCGGCCGCTTCTCCGTCCTATGCGCAGGTCACTCGGAAGGCCTTGAGACCTTCTCTGATCATCTCTGTGGCGCCCCAAAATCTGAAGCCCTTTATTTGGTCCCCTGAGGAGTTGTGCCAGCACCTCAACTCCTCCTTGACTGGCGCTGGTCATCAAGTCTCCCTGTCGGCTGCGCGATGTACATTGAAGAACAACCTGGTGCCACGGCTGGCCCGGACACGATGGAGGCTAACCTCCTGGCCGCACAGACCCACATAATAGTCACCCTTTGGACGTTCTTGTCAGTGTTGTCCCAAGCGGTCCCCACCGCCTTGCGACCGAATGTGCCTTGGTCGAGGGTTACAGTCAATGGTCTGCCCATGGGGGCGTCTGTAGGTGGGATTGCCTTCTCCCCAGCTGTCTGTTTGGCTTCGGGCACGAGTGCACTGTGCGCTGGTGGAAGTATAAGCCCTGACCCCCTAGGGTCACCAATCCTCCCGCAACAGGGACTGCCTGAGGTCCCGCCTTCCTATCTTCCCTTTGGGGTTTTCTCACGGAGTTCCGGTTCCATTGCATCCGTTCATGCACAATAGTTACTATGTACCCTGTAGTAGCTGCCCGACGTTTTTTTTGAAATCAATCTTATTACGCGCATGACGGAGCTATACCCAAATGTACGGCTACAGGGTACATTATAGCTACTGGGATGTGACCAGGTGTGAGACAATAGCTCAGGGTAAAAAACCCACAGGGAAAAATAAGTGGTAATTAAACAAGGTGAAATCGCTGTACAGAGTGATCAGCAATGAAAAAGAACACCCGGCTCCAGAGGTTGTCGCAATGAGTACGGTTTGAACGTAGCTTGCGTCTCCTTTAGGAAGTCCAAGAGGTAATGACAAGAGGCCAGCGGTGCATGTCTGGGGACCAGATCAGATGCCCAGAGTCATCCGTGTTTGGGCATACGTCAGTAAAAGAATGCTATAGCTACTAGTTACTAATATAGTAAGTCTTAAGTGTTGGAAATGAGAAAAGAATGGTCTGAGGTCATAACAACAAGAGCCATCAACTCCTAGTACATTATCTAGTCATTCATGTAGCATCACCTAACTCTCCAGCCATACTGTCAAGAAAAAATAAAAAGAGAAGATGTGGAGAATCAGGAGAGAATGACCCATAGTGGAGTCAGTCAGACCAATAAAAAAATAAATATTGAGACCCGTAGGTCTACCACTCTGAAACAGCGTGTCATCCTTGTGCAGGGGCCATGCTAATCTTCTCTGTATCGTTCCAATTTTTTCGTATGCATCCCCGAGGGAGCAATTATTAAAGTACTCAATTCACAAACCCTGTTAGAATAATTTCTTTTTGCTTGAACCGCGAGTGGGTTTTGCCAAATAAGAGCAAACACTCTGTCTTATCCGTGTTCGTTCCGGCCCGTCCTGCCTTCTCCCTTACTTGTATCGTCACAGGAGTGTAATATCACGAACCAACTTCTTGTTGAGGTATCATCTTCACACCCAAGAAGCGGGTCCCCCTACATTCATCTATATAAAATACGGGTATCTTGTTCACAAATGATCCCCTCAGTTCTCATCGTTGCGTGTCTCAGCCCGAGACAGTAGCAAAGTCTCCCCGTGGTATCCGGCGTATTGGCTCATTTAACATATTTCTCGTACACACACACCCTCTTCCTTCTCTCTTCTGCGGAATCCTACTCTAGATCGGACTCACACGGTCTCGTGATCGTACAGTGTGAAGGCGTCCTCAAATGAATTCAAAGGGTCGGACTGCTTTACACACGATTCAAGGGGTGATCGAAGACAAAACGAAAACTCTTCTTTTGACACATAAGAGGGAACTTCCATTTATTTAAGAGCGGAGGATTGGTAAAAAAACTCAGAACAGATGTCATCCGCTGAAACAACTGGTTTCAATCCTGTTCACCTCAAAATATCAACACTTATAATTGGGCCACCACTCACCTGGCTCCTTGGCCCACTGCTGATGATAACAACTTCCATTCACTAAGAAAGCGATCTCCAAAGCGAATGTTGTAAATTCAACCAACAAACTTTGACACACACATCAGAGCCTAGTAAACAGAATAGTCCTCTTAGAAAGTCACAAAAATACAAGAGAGAGCAGCGAATCTCACGGAAGAGGTATCAGCTTGATCGTAACACGTCCATAAACTTTCCCGAATATTGTCGCCGACAAGTCCACATAAATCCAACCATTCGAATAATAGAACTTCGCGTCTCCATGAACAACCGAGACGCCGAAAGTCACTTTCACTCTGTCTGTGAGATTTCCATTGACTTTAGCCAACTGATACGTCCCAATGATCGGGATCTTGACAGAGAATGCTGCATCAATTTCGAGTATGCTCTTCTCGACGTAGCCTTTCAGCTGAAATCAAACCCAATTAGCGATAGTGTCGCCATTCGGAAGGGTAAAGAATATAACTCACAATCCAGGTAACTGCCCAGAGTGGGACCTCGATATCAAAGTCAATCCGGTCACTATCGCCCTCTGCATAAACAGGAGGATCGGCTATGGCGTAGACGTGAATGAGTTTGCCAGTCTTCTCATGTTCATACGAGTTGTGATGGCCTACGAGCCATTGCTTAAGAGCTATAAATCGTTGGGCTCGTCAGAATGAGTAAACAGGGAGTGAAGGTGTAAGTCATGTCGAATTGGAGTACTGAAGTACGATGGAGAACAGTAGTCGGGTCATCTACCGTTGTATTTATACATTTCAGAACAGGTGGTCAAGAGCAAGAAGAGTGACAGAGTGTCCAGTAAAGGGTAGCTGTTACGTTCGAAATAGCACGGCAGGTGAGACAAGAGTGGATGGCCTCGGAATTGTTCCGGAAACTAGAACTAGTTGCGCATAACTTGCCTCTAGTGGAGGTGTCGTATCCTAGCTGTTGAAGCATAATGATAATGTTTCCGGTACCGGTCGACTAGGCCATGAGATCAAGTGACTGTAGAGTGCCTTGGATCAAAAGTGATACATGATGCCTGATTATGTAGTATTTGGTTGTAGAATGGGGTATATGTCCACAGTTTGATATAGATTTGTGATGGGATGAACATCCAGAATTTCCGGGCCATGAGATGTCTCCGAGTGCCATTTCAGAAAGCTACCCATGTGGCAATGAAAGGCTGGTTCGTTCGATAACAATAAGTGAGAGTTTGTAGAAGTGATGTATCTCGACTGGCGAGAAAACTACATTTCAAAGCAGCAGAGTGGTAGTGCATCATAGATTGCTTCAAAATATGGGAGCAATTCTGAGAACTTCTCTCAGATTTGAAGAGTGCTCGCAACACCGGCATGGACTACCAAAAACCAGGAACGAAGGACAGGCTTGAGACAGACAGCGATCGGGGGCGGCGTGCGGGCGGAATATAAGAACAGGAACAAGAACCACCACCACCAGGTTTAAACCAGGATACAAAACGAGACAACAACATCAGATTATATTACATAAGTAACAGACAGACCTATCTGTGTTATGTAAGCAGGTACAGGTCGCGTCACGCACACCGCCCCAGACCTATCTCATGCGGTTGCCTCCAACCGATAGAATGAACCAGAACCCAGGACAAAATGTGTTTGTTGGATGAAGTAGTGCTCTTCGGAGCGTTACGTGGAGTGAACATGAGTATCGGTGGACGCGGAATCATTTGTAGGTTTGTACAAGATAGGCTATTCCAAGATACCTTCTAAGGTGTCGCGGAAGATTTCGCGCACACCGATAGCTGTCTTGGCTGATGCTTCTATGTACAAAGCTCCCATTCGAGCTGCGTACGCTGCAGCTTCCGCCATCGGCAATTGCCGCACATCTCCCTGGGGAACATGGAAACACAGCTTTTTAAGAATTTATAAGGCGAGTGCACAGGAGAGTAAATACCTTGTCCGCTTTGTTACCAACAATGATCTTCACCGCGGATTCTGGGGCATAATTACTACACTCTGTGAACCACCATTCTATCGCTTTAAACGACTCGCGATTTGTGATATCGTATACTGGAGACCGCACCGCAGGCGCATCAGCTATGGACATTAAGTTCCGCCTGGAGATTGTATAAAACGAACCTAAGATGATTGCTTGTGTATCACGATAATAAGATGAAGTAATCGCACGGAAACGCTCTTCACCAGCAGTATCCTGTCATAACATTATTTAAAGCTCATAGCTCGCATGGCGGGGGTTCACACGCACCCAGACGACCAGATTCACGTGCTTCCCCTTCACTTCCAGTTCGTCGGTCTGTGTGGCGCTTCAATTAGCTCCGGATAGGACTTATTTCTGTACGCTCACCCAAGTATCAACTCCAATAGTCGATTGCGCCGCGCTTTCCGGTAACCATTGCTGATCCGTGAAGCGGAGCAACAAGCTGCTTTTCCCCACACCTACTTCTCCAAGGAGAAGGAACTTTACTTGGTACGTCTCTGGCATAAAGGGCTGTATTGGTCGTGGGAGCTCCAAAGAATGAAGAGGAGAGTATGGGTTGTTGAAATCGGGCGGAGAGAATAAGTCGCGAGGGGCTCCTGGATGGTCTTTAAGTATTCCGAGGAAAAGCAGGTGAGACTTATGTCCAGTGTACAGAATAAATTTGATTTCAAAATAAAAATAAAAAAACACTGCCAGCTCCACGTGACTAACAGGACGTGTCCCTGAATAAATTACGGGTGACCAGCGGGGGCCCTCGGAAACGCTCATAAATGAGGTATGGACATGACGGCGCTGCTGAATCATGGAATGTAAAAGTCCAGCGCGTGGATGATGCGGTGGATACATTCCAGCTCCACAACCTGCCTCGAATATTGTGAACGGAAGGAAAAGCCGGGATGAGGAGGCATTTCTTTGATTACGATCAACCACAGGGACGCCTGGATCATCGCACGGACGTTTACTGTAACTGGCGGTATAACATTGTCTACCCAAGGGCCAATGTCCCTCTCTTGTGTTGATCATCTCCTTCCCAGACATACTTGAACCGAAAGTGACAAGCCTTGTAACGCTGAAGCACAAAAGAGCAGTACATTCGCCAACAGGCCTGAAGCTCCAAAAATTCTGTATAGTATGGATACATTAGACATGATTGTACTAAAAAAAAACAGGAAAAGTCGTCGACGTGGCGGTCACCAGAGGCACGAAATATATGCGAGGCATGGAAAGTCATACTCCGCAGAGTCGTAGTCGTCAAGACGAGGCAGACGGCGCTCGTTATGAAACATGGTCGGAACTTTGCGCTGTTTAAGTAACATGGAGCTTCCCAAAGCCTTGACGCGTCGCCTTAAAATGAGTCGCGGTGCCTGGATGCTATGTGCACAGAGGGCAAGCTAGCACTTGTACCATCGGCGGCCTCTGCAAAGATCACCTGAACCTGGTTTTCAAGAAGATCGACCCCTTCGCGCTTCGGCGCCCATCGAAGGACCGTCCTTCGTTTTTGTCTGGTGGAGCCTGAAACACAGCAATGGCGTCGACAGAGTATGGAGAAGGATAAGAATCCTCCGAACTTGAAGGAGCTGAAGCACGACTATCGTCAGATGATAGGTGTATGTTGAGTGAGCTGCTAGAGCCACTACTTGGGCCTTCATTACTATTCGTCATTGGGCGTAGAAAGCACCTGAGTAAGTTAGAGAGGGGTGTAGAAGTATGCGAGAGATGGCCTTCGTCATCATGACTTGTGGCGGCTTGATCCTGGCGGCGGAGGCACAGAGAGCGTTTCTGCAGGTTGCTTGATGAAGAGTGTTGGGAAGGTGGCACTAATGTTGCACTGGGAGGAGGGTGCAGATCGGGGGCATGAGAACCTTCATCCTCATACCGTACTTCCATTTTCGCGTATGTCTTGCTTGTGTTGGGAATAAGACTACTCCGCCAGCTAGGAAATTGTGCGCAGTGATGAGGAGCCCATGATTCATGTTCGTGTGTAGCGGGTGCTTTCTCCTCTACGCGGTTATCAGGCGTGACAGATACAGGCGTGAACTGAGACCCTGCAATGCTTACGATGCAGCATGATAATAAGACCCATTTTCCACAAGTGGCGATACATAGATCACGTATCGGAGTCGACTTTATGCCGTGGTTGCCCTCGCCTGTTGCTCCTGCACTCACGTACCCGCACGGTACTCTGTCCTAGAGAAAAAGAAGTGAAGTCGCGCTGACTCAGGACACTATCACGAGTCTGATTGTTTATTGAAGTGTTAGAGTCAATCAGTGGGATGGTCATTTCACCGTGATGCGTAATCCAAGTCGTCAAAAGCGTGAAGGGGTGTGAAACCATGCGGATATATATATACAAAACCGTTTCCGGACAAGACGGAGGCTAGCGCTCGGTTAGACTATCCTTAGCCGGTGAAGTAGACAAACTCTCGGCTCATACTCTATAGAGCATGTTGGCGAGGGGATGAATCGCATGTGCAATGTAATTAGGGAGTTCCAGTGACTCTCGTTCGAAAGACCAAACTTCCGACGTTGGTGCGTGCCGAATGTATCCCTGTTTACTCATTCTGACGAGCCCGACCATTTATAGCTCTTAAGCAATGGCTCGTAGGCCATCACAACTCGTATGAACATAAGAAGACTGGCGAACTCATTCACGTCTACGCCATAGCCGGTCCTCCTGTTTACGCAGAGGGCGATAGCAACCGGATTGACTTTGATACCGAGGTTCCACTCTGGGGAGTTACCTGGATTATTAGTTATATTCTTTACCCTTCTGAATTGTGACACGGCCGCTGATTGGGTTTGATTTCAGCTGAAAGGCTACGCCGAGAAGAGCACACTCGAAATCGATGCAGCATTCTCTGTCAAGATCCCGATCATTGGGACGTATCAGTTGGCTAAAGTCAAGGGAAATATCACAGACAGAGTGAAAGTGACTTTCGGCGTCTCGGTAGTTCATGGAGACGCGAGGTTCTATTATTCGAATGGTTGGATTTATGTGGACTTGTCGGCGACAATATTCGGGAAAGTTTATGGACGTGTTACGATCAAGCTGATACCTCTTCCGTGAGATTCGCTGCTCTCTCTTGTATTTTTGTGACTTTCTGAGAGGACTATTCTGTTTACTAGGTTCTGAAGTGTGTCTGAAAGTTTGTTGTTGGTTGAATTTACAGCATTCGCTTTGGAGATCGTTTTCTTAGTGAATGGAAGTTGTTATCATCAGCAGTGGGCCAAGGAGCCAGGTGAGTGGTGGCCCAATTATAAGTGTTCATGTGTTTCAGGTGAACAGGATTGAAACCGCCTGTTTCAGTGGATGACATCTGTTCTGAGTTTTTTTACCAATCCTCCGCTCTTAAATAAATGGAAGTTCCCTCTTATGTGTCAAAAGAAGATTTTTCGTTTTGTCTTCGATCACCCCTTGAATCGTGTGTAAAGCAGTCCGACCCTTTGAATTTATTTGAGGACGCCTTTACACTGTACGATCGCGAGACCGTGTAAGTCCGATCTAGAGTAGGATTCCGCAGAAGAGAGAAAGAAGAGGGTGTGTGTGTACGAGAAATATGTTAAATGAGCCAATACGCCGGATACCACGGGGAGACTTTGCTACTGTCTCGGGCTGAGACACGCAACGATGAGAACTGAGGTGATCATTTGTGGACAAGATACCCGTATGTTTATATAGATGAAAAGGGACCCGCTTCTTGGGTGTGAAGATGATACCTCAACAAGAAGTTGGTTCGTGACGCATGACACCTGATTGGCATTGATGGGGGGAGAGCAGAGAGGTTGCTCTTGTTTGGTGAAACCCACTCGCGGTTCAAGCAAAAAGAAATTATTCTAACAGGGTTTGTGAATTGAGTGCTTTAATAATTGCTCCCTTCGGGGATGCATACGAAAAAATTGGAACGATACAGAGAAGATTAGCATGGCCCCTGCACAAGGATGACACGCTGTTTCAGAGTGGTAGACCTACGGGTCTCAATATTTATTTTTTTATTGGTCTGACTGACTCCACTACGAGTCATTCTCTCCTGATTCTCACACATCCTTCTCTTTTTATTTTTTCTTGACAGTATGGCTGGAGAGTTAGGTGATGCTACATGAATGACTAGATAATGTACTAGGAGTTGATGGCTCTTGTTGTTATGACCTCAGACCATTTCTTTTCTCATTTCCAACACTTAAGACTTACTGTATTAGTAACTAGTGGCTATAGCATTCTTTTACTGACTCTATTACTGTAGCTATTTGATTTATACTAGTTACTCAATACATTCTTCTACCATAAGGATCGAGCAATTTAATTTATGGTCTCCCACACCCACTGTATGCCCAAACACGGATAACTCTGGGCATCTAATCCTGGTCCCCAGACATGCACCGCTGGCCTCTTGTCTTTATCTCTTGGACTTCCTACAGGAGACGCAAGCTACGTTCAAACCGTACTCATTGCGACGACCTCTGGAGCCGGGTCTTCTTTTTTCATTACTGATCACTCTGTACAGCGATTTCACCTTGTTTAATTACCACTTACTTTTATCCCATGGGGTTTTTTACCCTGAGCTTTTGTCCCACACCTGGTCACATCCTAGTAGCTATTATGTACCCTGTAGTAGCCGCGCGCAATTTGGGCATAGCTCCCTGACATGTGTAATAAAATCGGTTACAAAAAAAGTCGGGCAGCACTACAGGGTACATAGTAATTATTGTGCATGAACAGATGTAATGGAACCGGAACTCCCCAAAGGGAAGATAGGAAGGCAGGACCTCAGGCAGTCCCTGTCGCGGGAGGATTGGCGACCTTAGGGGGGCATGGCTTGGACTTCCACCAGCGCACAGTGCACTCGTGCCCGAAGCCAAAGAAAGTGCACTGTCCTTGAGGACAGAGCCATCCGGGTCTTCAAAGGCAACAACCACCGAAGAACGCGAGTCAGGAAGGTAGCTGGATGGCGGACGCACCCAGTTAGGAAGACGAGCCACTTTGAGGCTCCGATAGATGGAGTTGACTTTCCCCAGCGCCTCATGACAGACAGCTGGGGAGAAGGAAATTCCACCTACAAACGCCCCCGTGGGCAGACCGTTGACTGTAACCCTCGACCAAGGCACATTCGGTCGCGAGGCGGTGGGGACCGCTTGGGACAACACTGACAAGAACGTCCAAAGGGTAGCTATTATGTGGGTCTGTGCGGCCAGGAGGTTATCCTCCATCGTGTCCGGGCTAGCCATGAGCACCAAGTTGTTCTTCATTGTACATCGCGCAGCTGACAGGGAGACTTGATGACCAGTGCCAGTCAGGGAGGAATTGAGGTGCTGGCATAACTCGTGAGGGGACCAAATATAGGGCTTCAGATTTTGGGGCGCCACCGAGATGATCAGAGAAGGCCTCAAGGCCTTCCGAGTGACCTGTGCATAGGATGGGGAAGGGGCCGAGAAGCGGAAGCAGGAGGGGGCACAACGAGGGGGGGGGGGGGGGTGAGAAAGGGCAGAGGGAGCAGGAGGGGGCGTGGCCTTGGTAGAGGGCTTCTTGCCCTGGGTGGGGGGTTGCGCAGCAGGAGGGGTGGCATTAGGAGGGGGACCTTCTTGTCCAGGGCAGCAAGCGCTTGAGAGAGCCTTCCCAACCCTGTCAAGACCGCGCTCGCCGGCGGGGTAGACTGCGACACAGGAGGCTGGGGAACCAACAGCGCAGGGGGGACTGGACGGGGAATGGGGACCAGGTTTTAAAGCGCATGAGGGTCACCAGCCGTGAGGATATGGCCAAGCGAGTGGCCGTTGAAACGGGGGTGTTGGAGGAATACTAACAACCTGATCTTTATCAACATGATGAAGACCTGGTCATTGCTGGGGTAGAGTCTGTCAAGCTCCACCAGGTCATCGTAGAGGATGACTACAGTATCATTGATGGCGCCAGCTAAGGGGTGTTTGTGGGGGTGGGGGGGGGAGTCCTCTGTAGAGACGGCCTCAAAGGAGGATGATGGTAGTTGAGATGCAAGAGGCATGAACGAGTGCTTATTGTATGCCCTCGAACTGACTTTGACCCGACACGACTCGCTCGCTGTGCTTGACAATTATACCTACCCTTCAGTTTGAACAGTCGGATAAGATCGAATTATCATAGCTGAACTCTAACTCTTTACTAGACGACATGGATTTTGAGAAATTAATGCGACAACTTTGCATCCGTGGCCGATTTTCAAATCCTGACCACTACAGTATCCCATCCTTCTAACCAACCGCGGTGGTGCCGTAATGGAATGAGTGGGGAAAAGGGAATGTTGAATGAGCCAGGACAAAAGACAGATGAATATTCAAAAAACAAGGGCAGTAGACGAAATATCAGGGGAAATGAGACAGCAAGAGGCATGTAAATGAGAGCAGCAGGAGAGGGCGAGTATTGAGGCTGGCCAGGAGACATGGAAGGTTTAAGTGGAGCGGCCTGAGGTATCCATAGGTAGAGGAGAAACCGGGGGCAGCAGAAGAGTAACAAAAATAAAAGAAAACTGAGAGTCTGAGAGTCTTCGTCCAGCAGGTTCGAGTCGACGGGATCAAGGTAAGAAGAGTAGCGGCCTTGTCTCTGGGAGCAGGTGTAAACGACGCGGTCGCACGGGTTAACAGTCCTGAAACTAGCAACGAAAGAATTTGGCTCTAGTGACGGGCCGAAATTTGGCAGGCCTATCAGTCAACTCCCATCAATTGTGATTGTGGGTTGTGGAATTGTGGGTTGTGGATTGTGGTTGTGAAAAACAAATCATTCTCACGGGCACGGGTCACGGCTTATATAAGGCTCCGCTCCGTGTCAGTCAAACTCAAAGAAACCACCCAACCAAACACCCAAACGACCATGGCCACAGCACTCACCCTTTTCTGTCTCGCTATCGATAACCAAAAAGGTTTCATTGGGGACATCTTCAAGGTTAAAATCCGATCGGATGACTATGCCTCAGACCTCAAGGATGAAATCAAGGTCAAGATGACTCCCAGATTGGATAACCTCGCGGCAAACGAGCTCATTCTTTGGAAGCTATCGACTCCACTATCCATCGACCCTGAAACCAGTACAATTTCCACTGTCAAAAAAACTATCAGGGACATCGATCTCCCCTCCGCTGAGGATGACAAGGCGGGGTTAGGAAATGGTACCGTTCAGGCCCTTTACCCTACTAAGCGGCTGTCCAATTACTGGAACAATATCCCAAACGAGGATCATTTGCATATTATCGTACAGGTGCCATGTAAGTCTCCATTGTTATTATGTTGACACACCTGTTTGACAATAATTCAGTTAATTCCCCAGGTAATATCTTGGTCGCCTTGGACTCATCCACACATTCACTCACTTGCCTTGCACCCACAGAAAATCTTTTAGAGGACCTCCCTGGAGATTCCCCTAAACCCCCGTACGCTGACCTCATCACATTCACTGTCCCCTCGGCACAGCGTTTCCTATCCCTCAAGAGGATTGATTTTTATACGCGCGAGGTCGAAGTTGCGACTGGGCAACCCCCTTCCTACATTCATGATTTCCTCGGGTCGTTGAATCGTCAACGTGTGATCTCACCGAATGTGAGTGTGACTACCCTTTACCCGTGATTCGCCTCGTTGAGTTCACATTTTATATAGGCGACAGGGTCATCAATGTTAAGAGAACATCTCGGGGATTTCTTTGATACCTATTTTCGGGAAGAAACAAATTCAGAAGATCCTCCAACGGTGACGAACAGCGAAATCGGGCTGTACTCCCATGTCCTCTCTAGCTCGGAAATCCTAGCAACGGGGAACTTTGGATTTGAAAAAGAGGGACACACTGGCGCCGCTTTCCTGTTCGATGTTGCCGGTGAATTCAGACGCCTGGCAGGGGAAATTGGTAATGCTGAGTTGTGAGTTGTGATTCAGTTGACGCTTCTTTGTGATCATCTTGTCTGATTCTATGTTATAGTAGGACCACTTGGTCTTTCCCGCTCCTTGCTGCGCCTCAGAACCAGCCTGGGATTCGACGGCGGTACGGTCCCAGAAGCGATTTTCGCTTAGTGTTGAGGGGCTTCCCTCATTGCATCATGGAAGTGTCCTCTCATGAAGGTGGTAGGTCGAACGATCAACCAGACCAGAATCGGATGATTTTGCAAGGGTCTTGCCTTGCGAGACTGGCGAATGCGCTGCGCATGAAGGTGTTTGAAAAGGAACCGATTGTAATCTCGGCAATATTTATCGACAGGAAGTTGGTTGCTCATGAATATCTCATGTACCAGCCTAACTTGGGGGACAACAAGGTAAGATGGCCAGATTGAGGACCAGTTGTGTGATTGACGTATGAATTTTTGTTAGGTATTATACCACGAGAAGACATTCGATCTATCTAAACCAAAGCAAGCATTCGAATTCATTTTCCGACTGTACAATCTTATATCAAGAGCAATCAACGATAACGGAAAGCTGGATGACGACTTATTAACCGAGCTCATCAATTTGAAGGATAAATTCCCTTACACCCAGTATCCCGCACTGACGACTGACCAAATGAGTAATAATAAAAAGAAGAATCCGAACCCTAGTGCCAGCAATGATGGCGCAAGTGGTTCTAGGAAGCGCCCGCGAACCGAGGGGGGAATACACAGAAGCGAGGAGACGTCCTTGAGGGTAGACCCGTGCAGGAATCTCTTGAGGATGCTGGGTACATGATCACCCAGCAAGAGGACGACCGGGTAGTTGCTCAGGTGGGTGTCCCTTTATTACTTTTCATCGCTTGCAGCTCACCACCTGGATTATAGCTCACGTCGAGAATGCGCACTGCGAGGTCGCGTGACGGCGCGCCCGTTGTGCTAAAGCTCCTTGATGACGACACGGACGAGCTGAAGATATTGCAATACCTCAGCAAGTTCAAATTACCATCGAATCACGCCATCGAGCTTCATGGTCTTGTCGACCTCACGATCGGAAGGGTGATCGCGTTGCCCTGTAGGACACCCCTTGATGTTTATTTCCGCTCGTGGTATCCTGGTCGATCAACGGTATCACTCCAGACGCAGCTCCTCGAAGGGGTCGCCTTTCTGCATGAACACAAAATCGCTCATCTTGACCTGAAGCCTGGGAACGTGGTGGTCGACAGTAAAAGCGACCGATATTGTCCCCGACTCTCAATTATCGACTTTGGATTGTCTGTTCTTGTCGAGGACGAAGAGACGATGATTGAAGGGTATCGCGGGACTCGAACATGGACTGCGCCGGAGGTTGGAACATCGGATGACCCGGATACGAAGTACAATCCTATCCTTGCTGACCGGTGGGCTTGTGGACGAATGATCGATTATCTCGAGGATCATGATCTCGAGGGTGACAACAGTTGGGGGGTCTTGCGCAAGCTGTGCGAAGCGCTGTTGGCTGATAATCCGAGATCACGGCCGTCTGTTTCAGAGGTGTTGGAGAAGTATGGACTGTATGAAAGGGACAGGGTGGTTAAACGTCGGGCAGGGGAGGACGAGATGGATGTGTTACGGAAGCGGATTCGTGTGAATTGGTAAGTCGTGCAGGTTTTCTGGCGGGCCAGGTGGTGATCTGAACGTGGACACAGTGCAGAGGATATTGTGAATATCAACGGGCCGACATTGAAAATGGAAATGGATGATGGGATGAATGGGAATTGGATCGCGTGCAGTTAGATGAGAGGGTTTTTATGAGGGTTTTTACGAGGGTACTAGGCACGCGTGATAGGACATGATTAGAAGATGATTCGTGTGGATTGTATTTTTAGGGCGTTGTATGAGGATATGGTAAATAGATTAGAGAACAGTCTCAAACCGCGACCAACACTTGTACATCCGTTTGAACTGGCATTGGAAAGCACGCACACTGAAAATGTTTCACGTTTTGGATCTTGCGTCAACTGACTTTTTGCAAGCCAGCACCGTCCATGAGTTCTTTTTAGCAGTGCATAGTGACCGATGATGGGCAGGTCTCAATGTTAAAGGGGAGTTTTGGAAAGTGAACCGACGGGATTGATTCCACACTGCACACACAACACTTTCCTTATCCAGTTCAGTTTTCAAGTGGAAGCGAGTACCATAATGTGTAGTAAATAACATATCTGTTACCTAAATAATAACAACTTCCATTCGACGACAGTTGGACAACATACACTAAGAAAACGATCTCCAAAGCGAATGTTGTAAATTCAACCAACAACAAACTTTGACACACACTTCAGAACCTAGTAAACAGAATAGTCCTCTCACATCAGGAAAATTACATTTGCTAGCATGACTAGAATGACTAGAAATGCCCTGATAGACTACCCATAATAGTAATGTTTACCATAATAGACAGTCTACCAGGGCATCTCTCGTCATTCTAGTCATTCTAGCAAATGTAATTTTCCTGATGCAGAAAGTCACAAAAATACAGGAGAGAGCAGTGAAACTCACGCAAGAGGTATCAGCTTGATCGTAACACGTCCATAAACTTTCCCGAATACCGTCGCCGACAAGTCCACATAAATCCAATCATTCGAATAATAGAACCTGGCGTCTCCATGAACAACCGAGACGCCGAAAGTCACTTTCACTCCATCTTCTAGATTTCCCTTGACTTTAGCCTACTGATACGTCCCAATGATCGGGATCTTGACAGAGAATGCTGCATTGATTTCGAGTGTGCTCTTCTCGACGTAGCCTTTCAGCTGAAATCAAACCCAATCAGCGATAGTGTCGCCATTCGGAAGGGTAGATAATATAACTAACAATCCAGGTAACTCCTTAGAGTGGGACCTCGATATCAAAGTCAATCCGGTCGCTATCGCCCTCTGCATAAACAGGAGGACCGGCTATGGCGTAGACGTGAATGAGTTGGCCAGTCTTCTCATGTTCATACGAGTTGTGATGGCCTGCGGGCCATTGCTCGAGAGTTATAAATCGTTGGGCTCGTCAGAATGAGTAAATAGGGAGTGTAGGTGTAAGTCATGTCGAATTGGAGTACTGGGGTAGGATGGAGAACAGTTGTCAGGTCATCTACCATTGTGTTTATACATTTCAGAACAGATAATCAAGAACAAGAAGAGTGTCAGAGTGTCCGATAAAGGGTAGCTGTTACGTTCAAAATAGCACAGCGGGTGAGACAAGAGTGGATGGTCTCGGAATTGTTCCGGAGACTGAAACTAGTTGCGCATAACTTACCTCTAGTGGAGGTGTCGTATCCTAGCTGTTGAAGGATAATGATATTGTTTCCTGTACCGGTCGACTAGGCCATGAGATCAAGTGACTGTAGAGTGCCTTAGAATCACAAAAAATAAATAGGTTATAGAATACACGAAATATTCGCAGTTTCAAATGGGCTCTGATGCGGCTTTGACGTGACGAGCATCCTGAAATTCCGGGTCATGAGATGTCTCCGAGTAGCATTTCAGAAAACCACCCCTGTGGTGATGCAGGGCCCGTTATTTCGATAACAATAACGGAGAGTTGGCAGAAGTAATGTTTTAAAGTAGTCAGAGTACTACATCTCAGAGCAACAGAGTGGTGATACGCCATAGACCGGGGAACGCCTCTTCCTCTAGATTAGGGTGCAATTTTGAGAATTTCTCAGGATTTGAAGCATGCTCACAACACCGGCAAGGTCTGCCAAGAACCAGGAATGAATGACAGGCTTGGGACAGATAGCGATCAGGAACGGCGTGCGGGCGGAATGTAAGAACAGGAACAAGAACCACCACCACCAGAACCATTAAATTATATTACATAAGGTACAGATCTATTATGTGTTATGTAAGCAGGTACAGGTCGCGTCCCGCACACCGCCCCAGACCTGTCTCACTAATGATGTTCCATTCCATACATTCAGTCTTTACTCACCTCGCGAGCACTCTTCGAATCCTGAGAAGTGCTCAAAATTGCTCCCATATTTTGAGGCAGTCTATGATGCACTATCAATCTGCTGCTTTGAAATATAGTTTTCTCCCCAGTCGAAAACATCAATTCTACAAACTCTCACTTATTGTTATCGAACGAACCAGCTTTTCATTGCCACATGGGTAGCTTTCTGAAATGGCACTCGGAGACATCTCATGGCCCGGAAATCCTGGTTGCTCATCCTATCACAAATGTATATCAAATTGCGGACATATCGCCCATTACTACAACCAAATACTACATAATCAGGCATCATGTATCAATTTTGATCCAAGGCACTCTACAGTCACTTGATCTCATGGCCTAGTCGACCGGTACCAGAAACATTATCATTATCCTTCAACGGCTAGACGACACCTCCACCAGAGACAAGTTATGCGCAACTAGTTCTAGTTTCCGGAACAATTCCGAGGCCATCCACTCTTGTCTCACCTGCCGTGCTATTTCGAACGTAACAGCTACCCTTTACTGGACACTCTGTCACTCTTCTTGCTCTTGACCACCTGTTCTGAAATGTATAAATACAACGGTAGATGACCCGACTACTGTTCTCCATCGTACTTCAGTACTCCAATTCGACATGACTTACACCTTCACTCCCTATTTACTCATTCTGACAAGCCCGACTATATATAGCTCTCAAGCAATGGCTCGTAGGCCATCACAACTCGTACGAACATGAGAAGACTGGCGAACTCATTCACGTCTACGCCATAGCAGGTCCTCCAGTTTATGCAGAGGGCGATAGTGACCGGATTGACTTTGATATCGAGGTCCCACTCTAAGGAGTTACCTGGATTGTTAGTTATATTCTTTACCCTTCTGAATTGTGACACGGCCGCTGATTGGGTTTGATTTCAGCTGAAAGGCTACGTCGAGAAGAGCACACTCGAAATTAATGCAGCATTCTCTGTCAAGATCCCGATCATTGGAACGTATCAGTTGGCTAAAGTCAATGGAAATCTCACAGACAGAGTGAAAGTGACTTTCGGCGTCTCGGTTGTTCATTGAGATGCGAGGTTCTATTATTCAAATGGTTGGATTTATGTGGACTTGTCGGCGACGGTATTCGGGAAAGTTTATGGACGTGTTACGATCAAGCTGATACCTCTTGCGTGAGTTTCACTGCTCTCTCTTGTATTTTTGTGACTTTCTGAGAGGACTATTCTGTTTACTAGGTTCTGAAGTGTGTCTGAATGTTTGTTGTTGGTTGAATTCTACAACACTCGCTTTGGAGATCGTTTTCTTAGTGTATGTTGTCCAACTGTCGTTGAATGGAAGTTGTTATCGTCAGCAGTGGGCCAGGGAGCCAGGTGGGTGGTGGCCCAATTAAAAGTGTTGATATTTTGAGGTGAACAGGATTGAAACCAGTTGTTTCAGCGGATGACATCTGTTCTGAGTTTTTTTACTAACCCTCCATTCTTGAATAAATGAAAGTTCCACCTTTCCATCAATTAGACTTCACTACTTCCTCTTCCCTTCTCTCTCACTTGTGGGACCTCTCTCCGCTTCGAACTCACACGGTCTCATGGTTGTACAACAGGAAATCATATTTGGACTATGAAAGATAAAGCAAGGAGCAGGAAAATTGGCCAATCATACATACTTACAAACAAAAGTCTACGAGTTCCAAAAATGAAATTAAGATATCTGTACGCGACGTAGTCTTCATAAAGTCGCCAAAAGTGACACGTCAGAGGTAAGGGAATCACACCAGAGTGGCCGGTAAGGCATCCACCCGGAGGCAACGTCGCCAGAGCAGAGAACTCCTCTTCGGGCAGAATCAATCGCACGACCACCGGCTCTAAGTGAATTTGCCATTACCGGGCCTCCATTCTAAAGGTTTCTATTATCAACCTCACTCTTGAAACGCGAGTTGATCGACATCGGCATCAACGGCAATCAAATCCATGGGGACTCGCGTCACCAGTTCTTGATGGAGGTTGACTACAGTGAAACGCACTGCCCGAAACGCGGCAGGGTCAAGGAGACCCCTCAAGCGGTCGTAAGTGCCGGGCGCAAACGCTTCAAAGACAAACAGTTGCTGAGCATCAAGCGAGGCCTCACCAGCGCGTACACCATCCGCGAGATGCTTAACGGTGGTGATGACCATGAAAGAGATGACCGCGTCCGCATCTGCCACGTAACGAGATGCGGCACACAGGAAAGAGGCAAGGTTAAGTAGCGGCCCATCACGCGCGACGCTTTCGTGCTTTTCTGGTAATGAGACCTCAACGAGCTTCCCAATAAAGCTGGCCAGGTGCCGCGCGCGGCTAGTCCAATATGGCCCTTTGCCTTGCGTCCAAGCTGCAACGTTGGCCAGCTCACGTAGGCACGATCGTGCCGCGAGAGCGGTGGTACATTGCGCGATGAGCGCGATGCAGGGGTCGTTGTCGTTCTTGAGGATTGAGAGGGCCTCCGCTGTTTCCGCACCGAAAAGGGTATCCCAGTATAGACTGCTCGTGCCTGCGAATTTCTCCGTCAAACACCACACCGCACGCATGCATGCGATGGCGCGTCCTTTTCGGACATGTGGTTCAAGAGAACTGGAAGAGCTTTCGCAGGTCTGCAGTAGCCGCCCGATGCTCCATCCCAGGCGCACCTCTCTGTCCTCGAGGAGATGCCCAATTGTGTACTGCGGGTAGCGGTGAGGTTCGGAGTCGAGGAATCCGGGAATTGCGGTGATGAGAGATTCCAAAGCTGTGTTGTCGGCTGTGGACAAAAGCGCCCATCGTAGGGAATGAGCGTCCATTTTCGGGTGTGCGGACTCCAAATCCTGTTCAAGGGCACCGATCATGCCACCGCGATAACGCTCTCGACAGGCACTGATGACTTTGGGAAGGCGGAAACGGGAGAATGCCGTCCTAGGGGAGACCAAAGACACGGGGTATCGAATGATGTGAAGGACTGACAACTGAATCAACTGCAAGGAGCACCTTAGGAGAACGGTGACTGGGCTCTTGAACGGTGAAGGAAGGTGGATCAACGGCGAGATTGTGAGGAAGAAGTAGACAGTTCCTATGATGGAGTAGGCACCCAGAGTAGTATATGCTAAGATGTTGTTGAGGGTGAGGAAATATGTGACCAAACCTGCCCCGAAAAGCAGGATGGCAAGATGAAGAAGTAAAGGTATAGTAGTGACTACTTGATCGAAGCGATAATTGTTCAAGCCATTGAACAGATACGCTCTGATCCTTGCGCGCGTCGAGGGGTTGGAGTGGCATTGCGAATAGCGGAGGTACTCCTGAATCCACTCCTGGACCAAGATCGCGCCGAGTGCGCAAGCGAGGCAAAGGGCCAGACTGAGAGACCAAAGGACGTTCGAAGCTACGTCGAGCGTAGTCGGACGAGTGGGCGGAATAGTGGGAAGGTATGTCACATTAACCTGGCCCGCAAGCTGAAGATATAATTGAGCAAACGGTAATTCGGGAGAATTACGTCTAAGTCCGCCGTCCACTCCGACCATAAACGCAGTTATGACGACGGAGAAGAGCCCTGCCTGGTGAACAATAGGTTCAAACTGCACCGCGTAAGTAAAGGAATACATACGAAGGCTAAGGTACTGTCAACGCGCCCTTTCCAACGTTCCACAAGCCGCGTATCGTATCTTTCAGCATAGGAGTTGTACTCTGACCAGATGTCTGTGTTCGAACTCCGAAGCCATTGCTCTGCAATCAGGCCAAACGCGTCAGTCCACAATAGTTTCAACGTGGACAGCGAAATCGCGACCTTTGGACAGTGATACGGAAGCCTCTATCGGATGCAGGTCGGGGGACATGGGAACCGAATATGAAAGTGTGTCCTTCGCCCAAGGGCCGGGATTTTCTGCAGAGGACGGGGTGTTTCGAAATATGGAGACACGAAACAGGTTAAAAGACTTGCCTTGTCTTTGGACAAGCTTCGGATCATCAGACCTGTGTTTAGCGTACATGTCGGGTAGGGAGGGGGAGGGGTTGGTCATACAACAGATGAGATGTTACACTCGTTGGGTTCTTATTTGGTTTAGACACGTCACGAGCCACAACCCAAACATATACAGCACAGGGTGACACCTGTAACTAGCTGTGCCCTCGGCCAGGTAACTATACAAGTCGAGTCAGTATACTGCGCATCAGCCAACAGTCATACAGCGGACAAGAATGGAGTTGGCTGTGCCCACGGGCAGGTGCTAGAATGGCATTATTTAGAGCACAGAGGCAGCTTTGAATACTCCCGTTTCCCCCCTACACCATCGAAATTAGAGTAACAAGACAAGTTCTTTTAAATGTTTGAGAACCTCCAAACCCGTTTCTATTCCGTCATCCAAGGAGGAATAATGAATGAAATGTCGTCGATGACGAGTGCTAACTTGGTACGTCAACAAGGATCATGTTCTCACGCTAATTCCTAATCTTCTGATCTTCTTTCTCTTCGGCCTCAGCTTCAGGAGGTTCAGGAACAAGGTCCTGAAGCCCTCTGCGAACTCCGTGACATCATCACAGCCATCTCCCATGCGGCAGACAAGTCCCCTTACGTACCGGCCCACCTAAAGGCGAAACTCAGCGAGTGCACAAGGCGACTTGATGCTGAATGTTCCCGGCTTGCAACTTTAATGGGGCTCGCTCACAGGGCCACGCATGATTCCGCGACCGTGCTGCGTTCGAGGATCCTCTTCTCTGAGGCTTTAGATGATCGCATCCGTGAACTCTCACAGCTGCGCGAAAGATTCGTCAACAGCCGTCAAATCTTTCGCGAGAAACCAGTCAAGCTACTTGCAGGGAGCATTCGGGATGGTGAGTCCCTTTTACTCCCTTCTTTTTGTGTTGATCATCGCTCATTGTATACTAGCTAGGGGGCATGCTCACGAAGGGATGTTTTCCCACCTAAGACCTCTCTTTGATCAAATCGACAAGTATTACGGTGAGGTCAATGTCTCTCTATTGGCCGAGGCACAGTGTCTCGAAAGAATTTCCCGCTCGTTGCATGTCACCCCCGATGACAAACTACGTTGGGAGCACATCCGCGATGCTTGCAGAGAAGCTTCCACTTTATTCATGGCCCCCCAGGTAAGTCATAAACATTACCCACGCTCCCATATTCACTCGTTAATAACCCGTCATGCCACCAGTCGTCTCCATCAATACCCTACACAGCGCCGCGAACCGTAAGTATCTCGACAATTCATCCCCCTCCACGCCTCCAAAAAAAAAAAGAAAAAACTGACCTAAAACTTATTTAGAACAACAAGACGGCCTTCAACATGCAAGCACTGGCGCAAAGTGTGACCGTCGCGCGCCAAAGACTCCAGCAGACGTACAGTAACGTCACGATGCTGACGCACCACCCACAGCTCGACCTCCTGCGACTCAAGGGGGAATACGAGAAGAGCGAGAAGACGTGCAGACAACGGATCGGCGAAGTGCTCGAGCTCTCCGAGCGTTTCCTTCACTCCTTTGTCGAGGTGCCCGCGGTGGACGACTTCCGGGAACACCTCTCCCCCACGGCTGCCACGTCATCTTCACGTACTCTTCAGGAGGTCGCCGCAGAGGTCCGGAGCGCAAGTACGAGTAAGTCCATTGTAAGCGTCCCGATCCTTTTACTCATATTTACCTTTAGTGTCCGTCATACAAGGTGCCTTGCCCTACCCCGCAGATCATTTTGTCCGTTTCGAGCTCTGTCTCCCGAATGCTGATGCTTCGATGCAACGCATGTACCGAACGTTACGCGGGCTCGTGCAGCCGCTGGAGCAACCGGACGATCCCAAGCGAGGAGTCTCCGAGCGCTGACTCGGGTGCAGCTCAGAGAAGAACAACTCATGTGGAAGCACCTCGAGGAGCAATGGGCCGCCGCCTCCGCTCGCACTCGTACCCGGTCATAACATCATCGTCATTCATTATCCGTGGCTTTATACCCATCCGTCCTCCCTCAAGGAGTTTTTATTTTATTTATCTTTTTTATCGTTTTTATCTTTCTTTTTTACTAGCAGATCTCGTTCCCCGCCATATTAATAGGACATTATCATTACTAAACTAATCTCGCTAATAGTTATAATCACCTCGTTTGGACACCTACATACCCAGCGTTTATGCTGCCACACCATTCTTAAGAGCAAGATTTTTATTTTTTGGATTAGCACGCCAGAACAGCATACTCCCTCGATGTACCATCGTCATTGTCTTATTGTATTAGTTCATCCTTATTTATTGATTCCACGCACACTTATATTTATCTTTTTTGCCCCAGAAAGCTATCGTCATTATTTTTTCATCAAAGATTTTGTGGCAAATTAGCTACAAAGAAATAAAATCCGCTTTGAATGTTCTGTCACTATTCATAGGGTTCACAACGCTCCCATAAATCCAGCGCTCGCATGTAACGATCAGCTAGCCAAAGTCGTGCTCGTGCTCGTGGACTCGTGCCGCTTATCCTAAGGTTGCGCCTGATGAGGAAATGTCACTTGAGAAAGGGTCCGTCAGACCAGCATCATCCAAGGAGGGGTCCGTCGAGCTGTCACCCGTCAGAGCGTTCATCAAGTCGATCAATGACGAATCGGTGTCGCGGCGCGTGGTCGGAGAGGGATCTGAGCCATTCGTCGAGGTCGAGTTATCGCCCGCCCCAAGCGCATTCATCAACATGTTGATCAAAGCCGCAACGCCCTTGTCGGAAATGCCATCGCCCAACGCCCCCGAATTGTCCTTGCCGTTGTTGTTGTCCACGGAGGTATCGTTGAGGTTGAGGAGGCTCGAAAGGGGATCACCATTGCCGGTACTATTGTTATTGTTGGACGTGGACGACGGGTCACTACCGTTAGTTGTGGTCATGGCATTGATGATGTCAGATAATATATCCCTTTTGGATCGGCCCGCACCGGTGCCCGCTTTGCCATTGCCCGTGCCCCCCAACGAAGGCTTGGTCTTTGGGCTGGTGGAACCCCTGATCAACCGATAAATGCCCCACGTTGGTAAGACGTAACGCATCTTTTGTGTTGAAACACCTACCCGATGGGCGTCCCGGGAGATGAAACGAGCGTGTTGAGCTGTACGCCATCAGGGACAGGCTTGTTACTAGCGGGGCAAGAACCCGGTGGGTTCACGGCTTTGACACCGAGAGGCAAGTTTCCAGTCTGGTCGCCACTGAACTTTGTGAAATCTGAGCCCGCAAATTGGCAGTGGAAGAATCCGTTGAGCTCTGCGTTCCTCGGGGCCTTCTGGCAGTAGGGCACCTGCAATCGGTCAGGCTATAATAATAATAAGGCATGCACAGGCACGTCAAGTCAGCAAAAAGACGTAAACTCAGTACACAATAAAGATGATGACGAAGAATGATGATGGGAGGGAAGGACAAAACTGAAACGTACAGCATTACGGGGCTGCTGCACGAAAATTTGAGCGAGCCGGATCATGTTCGGGTCATTGTTAAGTGTCTTAGCGAGATCGACCATTTGATCGGCAGCATTCTGCTGGTCGCAGTTAGCGCCTGCGGCGAGAAGGGTCTGGAACGCCGCCTGGGAGACAGTGTTGCACTTGTTAGCACCACCTGCTTTCGTCTAAAGGAGTGCGTGAGCGGGGGAGTTAACTGCAACGCAAAAGAAGAGAGCCGTACACAAGCCTGAACCCACTGCTTTGTGGAGTCGGATATGGTCTGTGCGATGCGCTTTTGCAAGGGCATCGCGGATGAAGTAGACGCCACAAGCAAGGCGGCCATAAAGACGTTAAAGAACAGAACCATGACTTGGTAAGGTGCGTAACCGTTCGAAGGAAATTACTTTGACGAAAAAAAGAGTGGAACTATCGTAAGAGCACCGGGCTCTGGAAAACGAAAAAACTAATGGGGCTGGCGAGTCCGAAAGAAAAAGACTGGAGAGAAGGATGATAATTCATGAAGGACTTTTATACTGAGATATAAAATCAGACATGAGGTCGAGCCATCAACTAAGCAGAGAAGCAGTAGGCCTAAAGCCGCGTTTAGGTTACTAGCAGCACAGGCAACAGCACAGCCAGGCATTTTTAATTGATTGAGATTGAAACGATTGACCCTAAGATGAGGTGATGTTTCTTTAATTAGAACTTAACTTGATTGATTTATAAATAATCTGATTTACACGTGATCGATGACATAACCCGGGTATCCCGAATCCATCCATGTTGGGGTGGCAACGCAACATTTCTATAATCATGATGATGATGACCATGGCCACTGCCTCGTTAACTTCTAAGAAGAAAGTATTGAGGAAATCTTTATCATCTACTCTACGGTCACTTTCACAAGACGAAATCCGTACTCAATGTGACTGTTATCTGATGCCCGAGGGAAATCCTGCTCCTTACTCTTACTACTGCTAGCCACCGCAATTCTCGAGCGAGTCCTCTCCACACAATGGTTCGTTAGAGCGAACACCATAAGCTGCTACCTGAGTATGCCCGCGGGGGAAGTCGACACGTCTGCGATCACAGCAGCCATCTTGCACTCAGGTACGACCAGCTCCACCGTAACGATGGCTACTCTCATCGTTGTTTGTGTATTTTTTTTTGTTTATTTGTATTTTTTTTTTTTTTGCGCCCACACACGCATCGTTTCATCATCGCCCCCAACGATAGGGAAGAATCTATTCGTACCCAAGGTGGATCCCGCACTGGCTGGAGGAATGGACATGCTCCGGATCCTCGACGAGGAGGATTTGGACGCATTGCCGAGTGGTGTCTGGGGCATCAAGGAACCGACATTCCAGTATAGAGATGCGCCCCGAACGAAAGGTCAGTATTTTCTTTATTTTAAACCTACCGGATTCGAATTTGCCTTCCGGGTGGTGTGTGAACATCAAACTGACGGGCACGCTATCATCGGTTTTGCACCGCCTCACCCCTCCCCTCCTCTCCTACGTATTCGCAAGCCACGGACGAGAACAGCATTCCGCTAGATGTCATTTGATCCCAGGTGCGTGCCGCTTGTTTCCCACAAAATACCACCTGTTGAATTTTTTTTTTTTTTCGTTTTCTATTCCTTTTGTTTGCGCCACCCTTACTCCTCCCCCGCTTTAGGCGTAGCGTTCGATCGGTCCCACGCGCGACTCGGTCATGGTAAAGGCTACTACGACCGTTTCCTTTCTTCGTACAAATCGCTCTCTTCCACGCGCGGACACACAAAGGCCCTTTTCGGTGAGTAAATAATAAAAAACCTGCTAGCCAGTGTGTGTGTTGGGGAGTTGGGGGGACAGTTTTCATTCCATGCAGCTAAAAAAAAATCTCAAATCTCGGTGTTTTTATTTTTTATTTTTTGTTCTGATGTTCGATTTATCTTTTCCCCAAGTCGGGCTGGCATTGAGAGAACAGATACTTGGCTCAGGTCAGGTCCCCGTCGGCGAGAGTGACGTGTTGGTGGACGTGGTCGTCACGCCCGACGAGACGATTATCGCTTAGCAATACTTGACTCGAATTCGAACCAGCGAACGACACTCATGTAGTGTCCGTTATTTATTTGTTTTTTGAGTTTCGTTCGGAGAAATCAGTACGCATCCGATCTGTATCGTCCGCTTTAGTTTTTTTTTTTAATATCACTTTTCCCCCTACTACATCCATTGGTGATTGAAAATACGGAGTCGTTACCCTCACGTAGACTGATGGGCCACCACCCACCAGAGAACAAAACGTAAAGTGTCATTAATTACACATCTTCATTTTTGTATAGGGATATTGATGGCCGAAGAAGGTACGGCTGGTAGGTAGGACTTGTGTAAAGTAATATAAATCCTACATAATAAATTACACCATCCATCATTGTCATCATTTTTCCCGAAGTTTTAACACACACAAAACATAAGGCCTCCATCACCCATCACACTGCCTTGCCACTTAAAGAACAGCTCTGAACGGGTCCGACCCTCCATGTTCCAGTCCCGCCAATACGGCCTTGCGCACGGCAGCCAGATACTCCTTCAACCTGCGCCCGTTCTCACCCGAAAATTCCGTGTATAACATGTATCGCGAATCTGCGACAACGTTTGCCAGACGCACGCGTGTCGGATGTTACTTTGTAGCACAACAGTTTTTTCAGTGGGGGCGAGCAGGGAAAAGAGGGGGAAACCTGAAAACAAACTTACTCTGGTATGTGCGTCCGCGAAGAGACAAGGAGGTCGTGCAAGCGCAAGATGAGCTCCGGTACGAAGAGCTGACGGATTCGCGCCAATTCCCGCGCGCGACGATCAACTTTTTGACGGCAACGATCCGGTGCACACACCCGCGTCATTAAAAATCGAATAACCGAATGATCGATTCGATTAGAGAAAGGAAGGGCCATCGTCATCACTACCATACCTATACCACACGACGAGGGAAATGAAACTTACCTGATGGTGTCTCGGCCTCTGCTACCAACCAATCCGTGGTCAATAGCTTGAGTATCTTTTCCTGTGCGCTAGACACCAGGCTCTGAACACCGCCGCCCATCCAACATATGAAAAAGAGGGGGAAGAGAGATAAGAATTACGACAGTGATGAAAAAAAAAAAAAGAAATGGAATGGGATGTTTACCGTGTAATCCTTGAGCCATGCCGCGCGCGTGTCCCGACTCATCTGGGGTGTCACTAGCGCCCCACTCTCCACCACGCGCTCAAGCGTCTCCCACGCGATGAAGAACTGTCGGTAATCGAGGTATTCAGCCGCTCGTTCCTCCGGCGTGGTGATTACAGTCAGTTCAGGTGGGAGCATGTCAAGGAGCGAACGCGCCACGTTCACCCTTCCACGAGCTTCACATTCAACAACAAACAAAAAAAAAAAGATGAATGGATGTGAATGAGCGGGAGGAGCTACCACGTACCAAGCAAGTACCTCAGTATCACATTCGCCTGTTCCAGCGCCGTATCATACGTTTCTTTCTCGACCACCGTCCATTCGATGGACCTGACGAGCAATATCTCAGCCTCTTCAGCCGGTTCTATTAGGGCCACCTTGGCCAGGTCCGGCAACGGGCCCTTCACGGACGACGGGAGACCGTCGAGCGCGCGTTCTATCGTGCGCTCCGCCGTGACGACGGCCACACGCGGGACGTCCAATCCGTGCTCGCGCGCACGTTGTAGGGCTACCCGTCGCTCTGCGGGATCCGCAGAGAGCGCGAGAGAGGTCAGGAAGAGAGCGTATCGCTCGACGGCGTTGTCGCCCAACGCGCCGGCGTACATAGCGATGAGGGAACGCTGGCCTGCGCTCTATCATCGCAGAAATTTCGTCGTCAGTGGTGATGATGATGATGATGATGATGATGTGAATGGTACTAAGGAAATGGACGTGCCTCGAGAACTTGGAGGTAGGCCTCGAGGATGACCTGTATGGCCAGTGGAGACACTGGGATGTCGATCATTTGCAAGTAAAGGCACAGATGCGCGAAGAAGCGCGTCATCGTTGGGTATCTGGGAAGCAGGAGAGAGTTGAGATGGATGTGCGTGCGTGATCAGGAGCGTGCTCTGGCGAAAGAACCCACTCGGATGAATCAGGGTCGTAAGCCCCATCCCTAAGCCTAGTCGCAAAATCGTCCAACAGCGCGTCCGTGCGGTCAAGGATAATGTGCAATTGAGATATGTGAAAGGGATCATCTGCTCCCAAGCCTTCTTGTACCTGCGCAGTGGCCAGCGCCTGTAAGGCCTGCTCGACGTCCGCCCGCCAAGCATCCTCCTCTTCCTCGGCGACTTCACCTACCACCTCCTCCCCTTCCTCCCCTCCCCTCCCAGAGGGCTCCCAGAATCCACCGCCGATCCGCGCAAGCGCCTCGCTCTGCCGCTCTTCGCATAAAACAGAAATCGTAGCCCAAAGCGCGTCCTCCCACGTGCGACACCCAGATCTCAGCACGCTTGAGGTCCGAACGGACGGTGCGAGGGCGGCATATAGTGCGCGTTCCGCAGATGACAGACGAGCATCGAGCGCGGCTCGCGTACAAGTAGTTTTCCACAACGCGCGCTGCTTATTTCCGTGCCAAAGGTCCGGATCGTCCTCGTCCTCGTCCTCCCCCTCCTCTTCATTCTCTGCCGCGTCGTCCTGTCGTGTCGTGGCTTGAGGAAAGGAGAAAAAAAATTTAGCAATAGGCTTTCATCGGAGTTTAGGGCGAGTAATAAGGAGGCTCACAAATCGCAGGCCAAGAGAAGAGAAGAGAACCACGGATACTCGCCGCGCGCCACGGCTGATGCACATCGCGGCAGAGTCTGACAGCATCTTCGATATTCCCAGCGCGAACATAGGAAAAAAGTGTGTGCGACAATGCTTTGTCGTAACTCTGGGAGTATCGCATTCATACCAAAGGGGAAACATTTTCAAAAAAAGGAAGGCGAACAACACAAGTCATCATCACGCACCGCGTCATCTGCTGCCAAGTTATGACCAACCTCCGCCTCCCTTACCACAGCATCTGGATCCATATCGCGCACCACGCTGTCCGCAGCGCGACCTGCGTTCCCGGTCCAGCGACCTTGCATCACGCGGTTCTTCGTGAGGCGCCAATAACCATTCGACGCGTCCGGGTGTGGTGGAGGTGGTGCGGTGTCGTGCAACCACTCGCGTACGACGACGAGTTCGGAGAGTGTGCGAGACGCTGCCATCATTGCCTGAGCAAGTGCCGAGGTTGGGGTGTAGGGGTTAGCAGCCAGGAGGGCGCGCGCAGAGGGTCGAAGTGGTGGTTCCGTTTTGCGAGCGCTAGAAGAGGAGAGTTGGACTCGATGTTGCTCGATGTGGGAGATAAGACTATAGGACGCACGGAATGATAGCTTGTAGGAGGGCCCATGTACTGCATTCCATTCTAAGAGCCTCTATCTCTTCAGGCGATGCGTTTCCCTCCTCCCGAAGGTCTGATAACCTGGAGAATATGTGAGCACGGAGTGGTCACCACATGAGTAGCAAGGGGACACACTGTTGTTCGCATAGCTGGCGAAGGCGCGGTGCAAAACCTGTTTGGGGATCTAAGAGTGCTTCAAGGTTATTGTTTTGTGCCTGACACAAGGCAAGAATATCTGCACAAGACGTGTAAAACGTTTCAGACATTGACGAACCCAGGTCACAAGTCAAAAATCGCGTTCGGCGTGAGTCGTTGTTGACTTATCCTTATTGCCATTTCCATTTTTGGACATAATACCATTATGTATTTGTTTATTTACTTATTTATTTATTTATCTATTTATTGATGACTGGGTGGTGCTCTCCGCTCGGGCGACGTTGGTCGCGCAGTCAATAAGATCGTAACCTACGCAATCGCTTCTGTATGCGACGTAGGTAGTTCAGCGCGAGCCACTTTTTCTGATAGTGCTTTTCAAATGTTAACATTAAGTGGTTCTTGTGCGCGCTGATTAGGGACAGGACTTGAAGTCTCGGTATTGTCACTATTGGGGGGAAGGAGGGCAATAGTAGAAACCACGCCGTTACTACTACGATAGGGGTTGATACACTCTGAGCAGAGAATCCTCAGTGTCACTGGCCTGTCGATAGGATATGTGCTATCGTGTTTTGTTTTGTAGAAAATTGCGAACGCCAAACGCAATGCGAAGATAAGTCATCTTTCGTCATCTACCACCATCACTACCACCACCACCAATGAACAAACGAAGACGGACGGATAGAAATCCAAGACAGCGACCCGGACCTCCAAATGCCCCACTGTTGCTGGCGATAGGACATATGCACATGCGCATGGGGCTCTCATCGTTCGCAGTTCGGATTTCTCTCTTTTGCGCTTTCATCACTTCAGCCCGCGTGTTCTATCATTCCTTACTCCTCTCACAGTGAAGGCTCGCTAGGTCCGAAATCTCTAATTTTCTGCTCATTTCCGCCCGAGTCACCTGCTTGCACAATTACCCATTCTTGCGTGTCATTGTTACACTCTTGGACTTGTTCTGAGGTCGGCGATGTTTAAAGAAGATATGGACATGAATTAGCAACGTGGTAGACACGGTATCAGGACCTCATCATTTTGTAGGCATATGAAAAGAGTGGAATTGAGGATTCGATAGGAAACACCCCCGCCCCATTAGCAGTCGGGCAGTCGTGGGGGCCTTAAGGGCCTTAACCTCAAATTCAAAATTTAACCCACACACCACCCCATTGTGTA
Source organism: Multifurca ochricompacta (assembly GCA_022496185.1). Classification (NCBI taxonomy): domain Eukaryota; kingdom Fungi; phylum Basidiomycota; class Agaricomycetes; order Russulales; family Russulaceae; genus Multifurca; species Multifurca ochricompacta. The sequence goes on from WTXG01000082.1 coordinate 97,491, forward strand.
CGTAAGCATCGAGGGTCGGTTCCCATTTTTTTGCCCTCTTGCCCTCTACATTGGGCGGTCAAGTCGTCAGTCACCAGAAAAAGCTACAACCTTACAACCTCCGTACCTGTTATTTTACTTGCCCTTCCTCCGAGATGAACTTCTTAAATCGAGCCTTACATCAATACTTGCTGCGCGGCAGACGCTGCCTCGGACAGCAAAGATGCGACTGCTATGGTAAAACAACCGAACCAGATTGAACCTTCAAATCCTATAAAGTGGTCCATCCGGTCCAAGTCTTGACCTAATCTACTTAGGTAATTATCTCTAGATGCCTGAAGCATCTCTTTCATGTGTCAACAGCATGTACTGATAAGATGATATTTGTTGAATGTTTGAAACTAAATCACAAGTGCTCTAATTCAGGGCCTGTAACAAAAGTGAGGGATAGTGGGTTTGACCAAGAATGGCGACAGCCGGAGGTTTCATGCCCAATGCCCGAGCCATCCTCACATTACACACAAGCTGATCGATGTACTGATACTAACCAGTGCTCTACGAGACCGGTCAGGAGTGCAGCTGACAACTGGAATACAACTCAAAACGTGATTGCATCAAGCTTGTACTATTACTGCTGGGGCATGGCGTGATGATTGCGATGATTGTGAATGTTACTTAGTCAGCTCGTGCTTCCACTGGACCAGGTGATTAGTCATGGCAGGCTCACAATGTCTTTCATTCATATAACGATGTTGATGCTTGATGAACAGGCGGCTTAACATGATGTGACAAAGACGCAAAAGGCCCCTATGACTAGGAGGATAAATGGAACGAGTGTCCTGGACATTTCACGACCCAAACCGCATACTAACACATGTCCGGGTACAAGAACTTCGCTGTTGTAGGCGCTGGCAGCACCGGCAGCTTCATTATCCGCCAGCTCTTAAAGGAAAAGGCCACAGGGATTGTTGACAATGTTGTCGTGCTCACTCGCGAGGTTTGGTCGATTACCTGGCTGATTTAGCTAATCTATATTGCTCACTCATCGTTCATGGTCAGGGATCCAAAACCACTGTTGACGGAGACGCCAAATTGATCCCGGTTGACTACTCAAATAAGGAATCCATCAAGAACGCACTGGTCGGCGTGGACGTTGTCATCTCAACGCTCGCCTCGACCGTTCTTCACCTACAAGTGGGACTCGCAGAAGCCGCGAAGGAGGCGGGTGCCAAGCTTTTTGTCCCATCTGAATTCGGAGCACGAACAGAAGGGGCAACGGAAGGTTTCTTGGGCTTTAAGGCTAACATTCAAAACCAACTGAGGGCTGTGGGCCTCCCGTATACTCTGTTTTACACTGGAGGATTCGCAGATTACCTTTGGACACCGTACGCATTATTCTATCTCCCCATTTAATCGTTGGTTTGAAAGTGGACCGGGACAGGGCCTTCGGACTCGATGTCACGAGTGGGAAAGTGTCCATCGGTGGCAAAGGCGACAGGCAGAATCCGTACACCTCCCGAGTCGACATTGCACGATACGTTTCTTACATCCTGACCCGACTGCCAGCTGAGCAGCTGAACAATCGTTCGTTTACCATGGTCGGGGACAGAAAGGTTTGTGAAGAAAGAAAGATCGGATAAATGTACTAACGGAGTCTGGAAACAGTCGTTCAACGAGATATTCAAAGAATATGAAGCAAAGACCGGCAAGAAGCTGGAGGTCACTTATATACCAGTTTCGGAGCTTGATGCGCGATTGGCGACCAACCCCAGAGACATCTACGCCTTCTTGCATAAGTTCTGGTCGTCAGGACCAGACCCCAAGAAAGAGAACGACAATCACTTGTATCCTGACTGGAATCCGTCCCCTTTAATTGACCATTTGCCGGTCGCATGAAAGACACGGTTGTATGATACACGTTATGTGAAACTAGGGTTTCGAATGAATGTGTATAGTCAATTGTCAATAGTTTGCGTTTGACTGAGACGCATGGCGTCTATCGACGTTCAGGCCTGGCACAGCAATACCGATATGAGCCGTGGTCTGATTCTGTTCTAATCTCCCTGCCGATCTTGTAGCCTCGTTTACATCAAACCAAGCATTTTGTCGCATGGCCGGCTCTCTTTTCATTCAACAGCGTCCAAATAGTTCTTCGCGTCGCTAACGTTCGTATCGTAGGACTTCGACCCTCCCTACCAACCACCAAATTGCGCCCAATTTGTTCAACCCCGCATTCGAGGAGCGAAGTTTATTCGTTTGAAAAATTATTATCTGATATTTACCTTACGAATATGGTGCTGCCATTGTCATGGCCCCTTGCATTCCTTCTTTCCCCCCCGATGTGGTAGGAGCATTGATGCCCGTGCGGTGATGGCATTGCTGTTGCTCTCAAGTAGATTAGGTCTGAAACCCTGGGCTGGAATATCGACGAGCAATGTTGGAAGGCGGAAGCCAGACACCCAGCACCGCTAGGGCAAGTTCCAGGCTTCCCCAGAAATGCCTCCAGCGGTCGATATCCTCTGGTAGATGAGTGTGGGGTGGTACGTACCAGTGCTCCGGACCTTCCGTACACAGTTCAGAATTCAGACCTCGTATAACCTTTTGAAGATGAATGGCTTGCCTGCGCAGACTTTCCGCCATGGCAAGTTGCCTCCCGAGCGCGTCAAGGAAAAAAATCTGAATTCGAATATCCTCGGAAATGTCCGATAAAAGCCTATTAGGGTATTCTTTCGTGAGCTGCATAAGGGCAGTCCATCGCTTCTTCTGCTCTATGGATGCTTTGCGTAAGGCACACCTCTCTGAGCTGGTGCTGGTATTCAGGTGGCCACAATGTCGTGCAGCTAGTTGATGAGATTGGACAACGTGTTCAAACTTTCAAGCAAATAAAAGAACGTTTAATTAAACGAGTAAGCAGGAGTGTGTTGATTGCCTCTGTGTACTCGGTTAGATGCGTGTGTTGTAATTGTAAAGTTAGGTGGCCGTCCGGGTCTCTTAATACCCTTCCCACCAATCAAGCATATCGTTGGTCGCGGTCTTTTGCTTGATTCCCATATATTTATATTCGTACAAAAGAATGGACGCAACTGTGTCCTTCCGGAAGAGAAACACTCACTTGGTGGCCAGGTCGAACACGAGCGCATCTGATCGAATGTGGTCTCGGTGCAATCTCTAATGTCTCATTATTCATTCGTTTTTGGTTGACGCGATTGAGGGCGACATCTTTGTATCCTGCGTAGTGTGACAGGATTTGTTTTTTAAAAAATTTATGTCTCAATCCTGCACATAAGAAAGCAGAGGCGCTGCTGTAAGTAACGGTCGTGCAGAGATGCCGCTTGGGTTAGTAGGATTGGAGCAGATCAGACAAAAAAAAAATAAAGTGTTTTTTCTCTCTTAATATCCGGGACACAATAGCACGCGTCCCAACTTTTGAGAGCCCCTCAAAATTGGGATTCTCAGAGCAAGTCAGCTCAACAAAGGTCGCCGGGCCCATTAGCCCTGTGCAAGCAGTGTGTGTTCGAGGCAAACAGTAACAGTGCCAAGTCGTGAGCGTGCATCAACATCATCCATCATTGAGGAGCTCCGAAAGTTATTGTCCCTGGCGCAGGGAACCACCCGTACGCCCTAAGATCCACAAGGAACTCATTGAAAGCGCGCCCCACGTGCACTTGGACGTTCTCTGCCTCCAATGCCTCTCGTTGGCGCTGAGCCCCATCCGTCCCTGGTCCCCGCGACGATATCTTTCCCACTGAAGAAACCACGCGCTGCCATGGTACGGGCGGATCGGCCTCTGGAGAGAGGTACTTGAGCGCTATAATTATGGAATGCGTCCCAAGGTCAGCGATGATTCCACTACCAAGGCAAAGGCTGTCGACGAGGGAGTTTTATATATATATATATATGTATTATATTTTTACCTTGTCCGACGTGACGCGAGTAGGATGGCATGTCGATTAGTTTCGCTACGTGGCCTGCAGTATGGAGGAGGAAGAGGAGGAGGGGGAGGGGGAGGGGGGTGTCACGATTTAGTTCAGGATCCCGAGGGGGGTAGGTTGATAAACCAAGCGACGACGACGAAAACGAATATGAGTATAGGCGCACCATATGTCGTGACCTTCCCTTGAGGTATTTGCCTCACGATGCTATAAACCTATAATTTTCACGGGTAGCATGGCTCTCGAAGGATTCTCCCCCAGTGAGACGCACTGCTTCATGGAATTCTGCCACGTCCAGCGTCATAACGAGTTGAGTTGAGAGTTGACGGAAAGCGCGTTTTTTATTTATTTATTTATTTATTTATCATTTTCATTCCTTTCTTTACTTATTCACAAACAACTCGCTGCCAGCAACAACAAAAGATGGGGTTCTCACTTAATACATTGATCTACAACCCCCAACAGAACGATATAATAGGGTTCGACGAATTAGCATAGTAAGATGGAACAGCATGCATGCGGCTCTATACACTGTGAATGAGGGGCGAGGACGGCCAGCAACAAAAAGGGAAAAAAAACGCCAAACTACTACTAGCGATAGGGTAGGATTCCTATCAGCGCTGAGCTGGCACCAATGAAACAGGGCTTTGATGTCTTACAGGTCATTAGCATCTTATCTCGTTTATAATAGATAGACGCGCTATCTTCATTATCGCAACTCATATCATATCATATCATATCATATCATATCATATCATATCATGATGAATATAGGAAGCACCCGTCCCTGGTTCTGCCGCCACGTCCACAGAAAGAATAAAAAGAAAGGGAAGGTTAAAAGGTTCGCAAGTGTGGCCACGCCCGCCTCACAAAATTTTGCGAATCATCGAAAATATTAAAAATATCAGATAGTAAGAAAAGCAAGCGAAAATAATGAATTTGGATTTGGGATTTGGACACGTGATAAACAAAAAACAAGTTAGAATTTGATCAACCACCGAACTTGAAGAAGAGAAGCCTGTGAAAATGAAACGTGGGAGAACTAAGTCGCTGCTGGTGACACGATATAGGAACACAGCTGGCATCGAATCTTGGGCACAGAGAAACCCATACGTGGTGTGTGGTAGTGAGAGGGGAGAAATCCAGAAGCAAAGAGCCGGAGTTCAAGCAGTACAGAAGACAGCGTTTCCCGTCTGAGGTGCCTCCATTCGATACTTTGGCCTCGTATCAGCATCTTAGACGGGCAAGGCATATACGAAGCTATCGTGAACCCCAAAGCTCAACTGTCGCCTTTGATGAATCCGATAAGAACGATTTTGCAAAAAGATAGTCTAGGCTAGGCCTCCTTCTCAAGTGAAATCTTTGTGGACGCGTTCCGGCGGTAAGACGTCAAGATAACACGCTTCGCGAGAGAAGAGAAGGATAGGGCAACTCTCTGTTGTCTTGTCTTGTCTTGTCTTGTCAGAAATGTGCCAGCGCAGCACGCGACACGAGAGCAACTTTAGAACGAGGCGTCCCACTCAGGAGTTTACCTGCCCTATGGCAAATGTCCACTCATGGTGGACTTTGTAAACCCTTGATGGCTGGCACCGAGATAACCAAAGAATGGAGAACATCTGACTTTCCAATTGCCGTTGGCTGGCCACGTAATACGATTCATTTGGGATAACGATCTTCTTGAGAGACTTTAGCCCACCTAGCTAGACGGGAGATGATGAGAAACGAAGATAGAGTCTTGAAGAGAAAGCAAAGATGAGTTGACACGATACACGCTCAGCGTCTATGAGAAACTCTGGCGTATAAAAGGAGTCAGAAAGCGGCCAGGAAAACAGCAGAGCCAACAACAACAGCCTCTTCATCACTTACACACACACACACCACACACATCAAATCCACTACCACTTGAATATGTCGAGCAAGCGTGAGTTAATTTTTTTTTCCTTTCGCAAACCGAAAGACTAACGTGAGGGGGTGTGTTGAACCAGGCACTAATAACGCCAAGATCTCCGCTTCCCCCGCTGACGCGACACGTGCCCCTGCGCCTGTTTGTTGTTTTCCCTCCCTTTCATTTGTGTGCCGCAGTATTAACCAAAATATTGTGAATCAGGCCAGGGGTGCTAACAAGGCCCCCACGGCTAAACCCCCGACTGGTGCGACCCCCACCACGAGGACCTCGGCGCCTTCGAAGGCTACTCCCAGCGCTGCCAGCCAGAGGAAATGATTAGACATTATGTTTTTGGTCGAGTTGAAAGGGAGCACAACGGTTGTATAGATTCGCGTGGGAGAACGGTGTTGCGTTTTTAGCGCTGTGGAGTGTTGATCTGTTCCTCCGCTCCGCTCCGTGCTCCGTTGTTTGTTTGTGTTTGTTAGTTTGTTAAAAAAGAAGTGAATAAATAAACAGGGATTTCCAGTTACGTAATATTTATGACGTGATTGTGATTTTTGATTGGCCGATGTGAAGTTGGCCCCCATCGCGCTCCGTAGCCACACTCCGTAGGCCACATTAAACCGATTTGCAATTCCTCCTCTCCACTTCCACTTTCAACCTTCCTCCTCCATTTCTTTTCATCTTTGTTGTACTTTGTGAACGCCTCTTTTTTCTCGACAGAAATGTCGTGCCCATCAGACAACACACAAGCCGTTGACCAATCAAGCTTTTGGAGTCAAGGAAGCCTTCATTGGGACGCGCATCGTGTAGGCTGGGCTATCGCTGGAGGATGCTCTGTGGCGGTGTGTCCTTCTGACTAACCCAATTGGCACAAAACAAAAGACCCCTTACCCCTACAGACTGTCATCATATCCGCCATCTCAGTTTTCATGCACTGTCGGTGCGTTCCGGATCACACATTCTAACCAACACCGCAGGCTCAGGGCTCACACATCCTAGAAATTATACCAATCGCGCTGAGCAGCGTCAGATGTACGTTCTATCCTCCAATCTCCTCGCCTCATCAATTAAGATGAAACCATCCTCGCTGTGAGCAGCTTGCGAATCTTGTACATGCCTCCTGTCTATGCTGTCATCTCGTTCTTTTCCTATCGTTTTTTCCGAAGCTATACCTATTACTCTCTCATTGAGACTGGTGCGTGTGTTCTCCTTCAGTTAATTACCAGAACTCCGAACTCACCCGCATGCCTCGCGTAGTGTACGAGGTGCGTGGGAAGGATCATCTTTGGAGGGATAAACGCAAACTGAAAAAAAGGCCATCACACTGAGTGCATTCTTGTTAGTGTTCCCTTGGCATCTTCGACGTCGTCCTTTGTTTGATGTCACTATAGGCTACTGCTCATTGAATATGTCGCGTCGACCGCTGCAGGGCATTCTACGGAAGGTGCCCTCGCTCGGAAGGACAAACAGTCTCTTCCACTTCCGGTAAGCGCGTAGCCGAATAAATTTCTCGTCATGCATCAACACGCTGACTTGGCTGGCACGTGTAGTTTGTTGTTGGCGGTATCGGCCCACAAAAGTGCAGTTTGCCCTAACGTCGGTTGTGCTTTGGGTCGGCTCATCGGTTTCCTAGGCATACTTCATGTACACACTCAAAGTAAGTTTCCGCCTGTCTCTCCCGCATTTCTAGCTTTCAGCCATTATCATCATCGTCATCACCATTAGTGGTCTGTCATGCAGTATGTCATCGTTCGACCCGGTGAGCCCTATATATTTAAATTTGGTTGGTCCCTTGCCTCGATTAACACCCCCACAGCCGTCTCGATGCGGGAATTATCTGTCAACATTACAACGTCTTGTGCGCTTCGGGTTCTTATAGCGTTCACTTTGCCGAAGTCTATCTCGACTCGGTCGACTTTGTCAGCATCAGGTGATCCCCCTAACCTGAGATTTTTTTTGTCACCTGCTGCTTGCCAACGATCTATCTATCTATCTATCCCCCACCAGTATTGCGCTCTATGGCCTAATCTTGTTCTATGGTCTTACCAAAGAGGAGCTTGTCGGACGCCGTCCTCTCGCCAAATTTTATCGATCAAACTTATTGTCATGTTCACTTTCTATCAGTCCTTCGTGGTATGTTGTGTCTTTTTTTTTCTCTTCGCGTTGTCCTCTTTCTCACAAAATCGTTCGCATCCATCAAGTTTAACGCGCTGAAGGACCGCGTCATTCACGGGACAGAATTCTGGTCTTCCACAAACGTCGCTGACGGTCTTAACGCTTTGGCGATTTGCATAGAGGTATGCCGATGTCATCGACCTTCCTTTCTTGCTGGCTTAAGTCGCGCGTAGATGATTTTCTTCTCAATCTTCATGATGTGGGCTTTTTCCTGGAAGGAGTATCTGGTGCAACCCGGCGAGCCCCACACGAGTATCTGGAGACCTCTCTGGGAGTCGATCAATTTGTGTATAGCTTTCCTCTCCCATTTTGTTATACACACGATGGCCGTTGACGAGACACAACTTGACCACAGGGGACTTTGCCGTCGAAATTGGCTCGGAGCTTTCCTTTTTTGCAAGTCGGCTGACGGGCCGGCATCCGCATACATCAGGCACCGGCAGTGGCAAAGCCGGCTTTGGGCAGGCTTTCGGCGTGGAGGGATATACCCCTGTGGGAGGTGCGAGAAAGTCAGGAGGGGGTGCATACGTGTTACCTGTCAGCCGAATGAGTTACGATGATGATATTCTTCTCGCGCCCTACACAGGCACACATTCTCGTGGGGGCTCACTCGAACACGGACATGACATGACGGAAACTAGCAGGCTCGGCGCGGGTGCGGGTGCAGTTGCTTGAAGGTGTTCTTTTTGGGTTAGGTACGTGGTATGTTTTTTTTGTCTCGCTTTGGCTGTTTATCTGTTTCTCTGCCATGCAGGTTAGGACGTTTCCTTTTTTTTCCTTTTTTTTTTGTGCCCACGATGTGTTACTTGCTCACTTTTGTGTGTATCAATTCATTCGTGATACCCTCCTGCCTCAAATATTTACGTCTGTTTCCTTCCTCTCATACCATCTCTTTCTTGATGGTATATGTGCTCTTAAGGGTGATCAAAAAGGTAAATAACATTATATTTCTTTCAAATGATCTCATTTTTCCAAACGGAAATTGCTGCTGGCCCCCGCGACGATCTGAAACTTCCCCAGCCAGCTAGCTACTCCCATGGGTAGGTTAACGGGCCACTGGCCACTGTAGTATACATCACAAAGATATCTAATCGCGGGCAAGTAATTTGTTTTCAAATTGATGAGTTGTTCTCTCTATACCTACCCCTGCCCTCACTCTTGCCCTTATCCAGGGGAGGGGTAATGGCACAGCACAACATCGCTTCTAACCGTCCCTGCCCCTGACCCAAAAGATTATAAGTTACCATCAATAATTAATATAATGAATTTCCGGGATGCTCTACGTTTTGTTTTTTGCTACAAGAACGGGGGGAGCATGCCTGTTACCGATCGGCGCAGAAGCGGAAGGACAACTTATCCCTGTCTCGGCAAGAAGGGATGGTGAAGTTTGTTTTTTATTTTTTATGTAGCCTGATCTCGCCATCGCACTTCAAAAGGTCTTGTGTGGCTTGGAAGAAAAACATTCAACACGTTGAAGATCTCTGCGCGTGCGCGCGAGTGGATTACGTTTTTTTTTTCTCTTTACAGACCAGTCGAGGGTTGGTTCAAGCAGAGTTACGTCGAAGCGGTATTGGAGCGGATGCGTTTCCAGAATGGGGTAGCGGGGGGGGGGGGGTTGAAGGTTCTCGTTGCTCTGTTGGAGATGGCCTGTCGGTTGGGTGGGGAGGTCGTTCAGCTCAAGGTGCCCTTCAAGTTCAGTTTCACGGAAGGATCCTGTGTCTCCTACTCCTACTACCAGTGGTATGTGTGAGAGTAAATGACTCCTTTTGATGTGTCACGTGTCTTTTTTGACATGACATGACGTGACGTGCCAAAACTAAACCTATTCAGGATTAGAGTCGAACTGCTGCGGTGGCCAACGTCTGCTGTCTGCTAATGTCATGAATACCCCCGTTGACACCATCACATCCGGTAACCCGGGGTTTGTCGCTGTCGCCTCCCTCATCTCATTGCTCTCGGGGTACAAATGAGAATGAGTCGCTCTGACCTCTCCCTCCCGTCATCTTCCATTCCATCAACCTTTCTTCATAATGGATTCCGCCGCTAAGGCCGTCAATAAAGACGAAGAGAAAGGAAGCGTCACAAAAGGTGAGCGAGTGGCACTCCAGGGACTGCCATGTTCTTTCTTTCTAACATCCTCCGTGTATTATCCCTCGGCTAATGACTGTCATTTCTGTCACCAGATAGTCGAAGCAATAATGATCCAGCTTCCAAGATGTGGGCTCTTTGTATCTCACACGCCGATAAGCATGATACGGCCATGGTCGAAGGTTGGAAGGCCGATATGGACGGGATCCTCATATATGTGCGTCTCATAATTGGTCTTGTCCCTTTTGGCACTCAGCTTTAACCCCCCCCCCCGTTCTTAGACGGGTGTATTCTCTGCCACGGTTGCTGCATTTCTCATCGAAAGTTACAAGTTCCTCAGGCCTGATTTCAGCGAGCCAACTGCAAGGCTTCTCCAACAAGTCACACAAGAACTCGCTGCCATCTCCAACGGGACACCATCTCCCTCCCTGGTGGCTATCGAAGCATTTAAACCGAAATCGTTCGCCATTCACGTGAACATTCTATGGTTCCTCAGTCTTTGCATCAGCCTTTCCTGCGCTCTCGCCGCCACGCTTGTGCAACAATGGGCTCGCCGGTACCTTCGTCTCGCCCAGCAACAGACCGCGCCACAGCGTCGCGTCAGAATTCGTACGTTCCTCCTTGAAGGGGTAGATATCTTCCATGCCCGCTGGCTTGTCGAGAATATCTCCCTCCTGATGCACGCCGCCATCTTCCTCTTCTTCGCTGGCCTCGTCGAGTTCCTTTTCAACATTAATCACGAAGTCGCGCGCGTCGTCCTAGTGATCGTCTCCATCTTTGCGGTCACATACGTGGCGCTCACCGCTCTCCCCGTCATATTCCGACAGTGCCCTTTCCAGACTCCACTGTCTTCTCTCTTGTGGTACCTTGGTCACATTTTCGTCGTTGTTTGCCTGTTTTTGTTCGCATGGTCAAACCACTCTCGGGTTAAGATCGAGGAATTCTGGAGACGCTTACGTGAAGGCATCGACAATCATTTGGCCCAACAGGCGGAACTCTGCGTCAAGATCGACCATAAGGCTCTTCGGTCCGTTCTCGCGTCGTGTCGCGAAGATAGCGAGGTGGAAGCCTTCCTCGACGCGATCCCTGGTTATTTGCAGACCGGAGACGGCAGCGGGTCCCACGTGGCTGATATCGGAATGCTCCTGAATGAGGAAGAAGAAGACGAGAACGCGCAGCTCAGCCGGAGGATCGTACAGCTCTTCGCCTCCTGCGTCGATGCCGACGGGCGAATGGACAAGGCGGTACGCAGACGGCGAGCTATCACGTGTGCGCGAGCGACCTGGGAAATCTCAAGGGCGTTCCTGTCCGAACGATTGGACTTGGAGCTGGCCGATTATCATCCTGCGAGCAGGATTCTGAGACGGCTCGCTCATGATCATGACCCCGCGGTCGCGTTCGCGGCTTTGAGCACCATCGCCATCTCGGAACGTGCGTTGCTAGAGCAGTTGTTGAGATCCGAGTCCGAGTCCGAGACTGGTCGTCCTCCAGAACAGGATTACGATCATGACCACGGTCGAGAGAGGGAGATCATCGAAGCGCTCGCTGAGCTTTTGGGAGAACCGGATCCCCTCTCCACGCGCTATCATCATCATCACAACCACGACCAATCCACGAAATCTGCTGCTGATGGTGATGACGATCATCATCATCGGTACCCATCCGACGCGCGGCTGATCGCACTGACGGAGTTCATATCGAACGTGCTTCCGCTCGTCCCGTACTTGACCGAGCCATCTCACGAGGATCTGGACGTGGTCAGGAAGACGATTACTGATCTCTGCGAGGGCCTGCATGGCGATCAGTTCTCGGATTCGGCTCAGAAGAGTTTCGTCGATGTGTTGTCGGAGGCGTCGAAAGAGCGGGATAAGGTCGTGATGAAGTCGAAGTCAACAGGTAAAGCATGACTTGGCTTGGTTCATCACCCGTCTTGAACGTTCCGCTTACTTTCCCTTTCCCTTTCCCTTTCCCTTTCCCTTTCCCTTTCCCTTTCCCTTTCCCTTTCCCTTTCCCTTTCCTTTTTCCTTTTTCTAATATTCTCTCTCTCTTTCTCTCTTTTGAATACTAGGTCTACAATCGTCCAAGTCACGAAGAGCGACGTATTATTCGGAGATCGTCTCGTCTACACAGTCGTTTGTGAAGACTTTGGACGCTCGGCACATCGACATGTTACGACGAGATGGATTTGATGATTGATTCTTTTCAATGATCGTTTTTTCACGTAGGCCAGAGAGTGCTTGGACTGTTACTAACATGTTTGTATGATATTTATATCCTTTGTGGCACATTCTTGCAGTATCGTACTCGTTTATTCAATAATGTACCGAAACATTGCTAGCCAATCCAATCCAATCCAATTCACTTTAATTCAATCCCCCAGAGAGTGATTGATTGGTTAGGAAAAAAAATCAGATTATTGGTTGCAGGTATTGGAGAGCCTGATTTCTTGTTCCGCCGCCAAACTTGCAGGTGTAAGTTGTTGAGCTGGGGATTCCTAATGAATGGTATTTCTACTGGCGCGCGGCGAAAAGACCGAGTGGGTTTGAATCCCGATCTTGATTAATGCGTTCATCAAAAGGATGACGTTCATCTCAATAAACCATCCCGGCATTTGTTCAGCATGCTCAGTAGTAGCCCATTCAGCGCATAATTCAGAACTGGTGCTGTTCGAGCCATTGGAATGGACTGTCATGAATGAATAGAAAGGCAGGGTCAGAAGCTACTGTTCGGGGTTCGGGGAGACAATCATGGAGTAAATCAGTACTTCCCAGATCGTCTTAACGAACGGAGGATAGCAGAATGCTATGCACGTACGCTGCATATAAACACTTAGGGGCCGGGCCCATTCCCCTACCACGTTCCCTCCCCCTCCCCCCTCAACGTTTCTCCAATTGCGATGACAAACTGAAGAAAGAAAGAAATAAGTATTTTTTTAAATTACTTTGGAAGCTTGATTTAATCGAACGGCGTCCTGCACATCGGACACGTGCGATTTCCGCGGGCGAGCCAGCTGCCCGCGCACCGTTTATGAAACCTGCACCTTTCCCTCGTCAGTAAACCGCAGCCGAATAAATAAAAAGGTTGAAGGTTATTAGGACTCACGCATGCTGGCACCTATTTCCTAACCCCGCGCTCTTGCGGTCGCGGAACTACATCATACATATCACACACTTGTCCACGGTCGCGCCGAGTAAAACCAGCTTGAGCTTTACCCGCCATCGCGAGTGACCCGTCGACGTACCACCTCGATGTGACCTAATGGCGCTCCGTTCACGCTGTATTGCGCACCACCTGCTACTGACGCCATCACCGTCGTCGGTGTCGGTGTCGGTGTCGTCGCGGTCATCACCATCATCGCCGCCGCTGTCGCCGTCCTCGTCATTGACGGCGGTTGTGAGGACAGCCGGAGCAGGCGCGCGGGGCTCATGCCAGCGACCGACCCTGCGCCAGAAGCACGTTCTGTGGTGGCGGACCAACGAGGGTCAGCAATGCCGTACGGTGGAAGAGCAGAGGAGAAATGGCGCGCCTCGCGGTTGTTGTTGTCCATGACAATCCCATTCCCGTCGCCCTGTCGCGTTGGGGGGAGTCGAAGTTTGCAAACTCGTGTTGTGAAGCGGATGGTGTAGACAGCGACATCTCGTACGTGCTCCCGAGAGAGGATGGCTCTGATGCGTCGTCGTAGAGCGTGCCATGTAGCGCAGGTGGCGGTGGACGTGGTGGAGTACACTCACCAGGTTGATTGACGAGCGACAGGGAGGGGCGCCTGCTACTTATGGTTGTAAGGGGTAATGCCATTAGGTTGTCGCCAGGGCTCCCTGGTGGTGTCACAAACTGCTCTTCCTCGTCTTCCTGAACAAGCGATGGAGGTAGCGCGCCTAGAATGCTTTCCTGATTATCACGAGCCACCGGAGTTACAGGGGTGCCCACGCCGTAGTCGATATTGGTGATACCAGACTGCAGTGAAACCATAGATGGAGACGTGGGAGTTGTCGCTGTATGGTGGGAGATGGAACCGGTGAGAACCGTCGACCAGGGGCCCAGATCATAGAGGAAGTGGCGCACAAACCACGACCTCGCGTAGGGTTGTCAGTAGCTACTGGGCTTCAATAGCGCTTGCAAGGACTGTGCTGGCAGTCTCTGGGAAGGTGAAGGGGGTGAAAGCAATGCCGAGCTCGCTGAGGCGGTCGCCGAAACCATAGAAGCCGTTAGCTGTCGCTGGGCGGAAGCAAGTACTGTTCCCAAGAGAAAGGTAAGTGGTGAGCAAAGAGAAGAAAAGAGAGGAGCCCGTGCGACACGATGAAGTCGAAGAGGGTGGAAACGTGCTGAATGACGATGCTGATGGTCCCGATTGACCTTGCGCTTTGTTCGATAACTAAGGGCGTGGAAACGATGTTGTGTGCCCCCCTTGCACTGGTCATTTGCTATCTCATTCCATTGCATTTTGATTGCATTTTCCCAGGTTCTCGTTCTCGCCCCTTATCCATCCACTCCAGAAGGTTCCCCTTGCTTCTGTCCCTTGGCTTAGATAAAATACCTCTCCGCCGATTGATATGGGTTGATTTGAATTCGACTTTATTACGCGCTTGCAAGGACAGGTTCTAAATCGCACGGCTACTACCGTGTACATAGTGACTATTACAATGTGATCAAAGAGAAGAGGTGGCGGTAGAGTTTACACTACCAAGACAAAAACCCAGAGGGAAAAAGTAATTTTAAAGGCCTTCAAGATCTGGGTCCCATTTGTGTTGTCTCTTTCTATTTTGGGTTTACCTTACGTTTCCGGTTGCCTACGCCCCTGCTATTGGCACGTCTCTCGTGTTCGTGTTATCTCCCCCTGCTCCCTTAGAAACTTCTTCTCCCTTTATTTCTTTCACTTTCCTCTTCCTTTTCTTTTCCTGACCCTCTCTCTCAAGTAGGACTTCGCTTGTATGCCACCCTCCCTCCATTTCTCCTCCTCTCTCTCTAGCCGGTGGCGCGTATGGCAACCTTCCATGTCTTCAATCTGCTCCTCTCGTCCATTTTGTCTTTCCTTGGAAATGAAGTGACGATCCCCTACGTATCCAGTATAAAATGCCGATACTAATGTATCCTTCGAGGTCCACCTCTGTGGTTTTATCGACGACTTATCTTAGTGATCATCACATGAACCATGAGCTATCGTGTCCAACTCGAAGCATTCCCGCTCCCCCGCCGAACCCAAGGCGGCCCTCAATGCTGTCTCTTTTGGAAATCCTGCAGCGAAGCCACAGGACGAATGGTACCATCTGACTGACAGTTCTACCTTGGCCACCCAATTCATCTTCGCACCCTCGTGCTTTACTTCACACGCGCCCGAAGATTACGTCCTCCCGACTCCCGCGCTGCCCCGACCCATGCGAGGTCGCTCAGGCATTCTTCCCACCGATTCTATTACTAGCTTGCGATCACCCACCTGTGAACTCTGGTCCTGAATCAAACGCGCACACGGCACAGGCCCCCCCCCCCCCCCCCGCATGCTCTATCGGTTGCTTTATCTTCTCCACTGCATTATGCCCTATGTTCATGCTCATGAACAAGGCACCAAAAAGTCTATTATTGCTCCTTGTCAAAGTCACGGTTGACCAGCTGCACGCGGTCACCTAAGTTCTGTCCAATGCCAGCTCGCCCCTGTGTCTTGCGAATGTGGGGACAGGTCCGGACATGCGCGTGACTGTCATTAGGTTAAATCGCAATCCACTGTTCCCTGAGACGTATAAAATGCTTTGTCCTTACCTTCAGATGAAATAAAGAGTAATCGCACTCTTTCCTTTTATCCACATCTCACAATAATGCTCTACTTGTCTTCACTTGCGCTTTTCGCGCTTCCTGTCGCGCTTGCGAGTCCGCACGCGCGGAATAATATGGTTCAACGCGAGCAGATCAACTCTGTGCCGAGTGGATTCGTTTCGAAGGGCCCCGCGCCGACGAGTCAAATTTTGAACTTACGGCTCGCATTGGTACAGAACAACCCCAAGGGCCTCGAGGAGGCGCTGATGACTGTCAGCAGCCCTGACAGCCCACAGTACCGTCAGTTCCTCACCAAGGAAGAAGTAAATGATCCTGTTTAGTTTCTTCGAAGATGCATAGCTTGATGCGCTCACCGGTAGACCGAGGCCTTCGTTGCGCCAACTCAAGAGACCGTTGACGCTGTGACATCGTTCCTTTCTGCGCACGGGATTACTGCGACCAAGGGGTCACCTGCGGGTGATTGGTTGAATATCGATGTCACCGTAGCGCAGGCAGACGCGCTCTTCGATGGACACTTTACGACATTCGAGCACACCGCCTCCGGAGCGACTACCGTACGCTCGCTGGCGTACTCGATTCCTGCTTCGCTCCAGGGACACCTCGACTTCGTGCATCCTACAGTCACGTGAGTCCTGTCACCCAAACTATCATCAAAAGTTACTGACAAGATTGACGCTGGTCGTTGTAGTTTCCCACAGCATCTTAACCGCCTGCCACTTTTTTCGATACCCATTCCACGTGGCGCAGAATCTGAAGTGACAAAGCCTGGGGGGAATCTCACCATAGATGCCGTGCCTCCATCGTGTGCGTCGGTGGTTACACCCGCGTGTCTGCAAGCACTTTACGGCATTCCGGCTACGAAGGCGACGCAAGCCTCGAACGGGCTCGGTGTTTCCGGTTTCATCGGCCAATTCGCTAACCAAGCAGATCTTAAAGTATGTCTGCCTCTTGATGCGAGTTCGTCGTCGTCGAGACTGAAGAAATGACACCGTATAGTCATTCCTCACGGCACTCCGGCCCGATTTGCCGTCGACGACCACCTTCGCTCTGCAGACCCTCGATGGCGGTACCAACTCGCAGGTGCTCGCCAAGGCTGGTCTTGAAGCTGTATGGCGCTCCACATTGCCATCTTTTTTTTTCTGAAGGAATTCACAGGATCTCGACATCCAATACACCATTGGCGTCGCATCGGGTGTGCCTACTACGTTCATTTCTGTTGGTAACGCGAACACGGATGGTGTCTTTGGCTTCCTCGACATCGTCAACTTCCTTTTGGGCGAGTCTAACCCGCCGCACGTATTCACAACGAGCTACGGAGCGAATGAAAACGGGATCTCCCAATCGCTCGCAACGTACGTCTGATTCTCTCAAACTTGGTGCATGCTGATAATTCTCTTTATCTCCCATAGCAACTTGTGCAACGCTTACGCACAACTTGGCGCCCGCGGAACATCGATTTTTTTCTCGTCTGGCGATGGCGGTGTCTCAGGAACGCAATCTGGCACCTGCACGACATTCGTGCCCACCTTCCCCTCTGGCTGTCCGTTGTAAGCGATGCACAGACCTGCTTTACACTGCACAGCTTGCTCACCTGGCTTTCTTTTTCCTCTCGGCTCTAGCATGACCTCCGTCGGTGGGACGACAGGCATCGGGCCCGAAGTCTCGGCAAGTTTCTCGTCCGGCGGCTTCTCGAACTTTTTTGCCACACCGTCCTATCAGTCGGCGGCAGTATCTGCATACCTTACACGTCTGGGGAGCACCAACAGTGGTCTTTTCAACCCATCGGGACGCGCATTCCCGGACATCTCTGCGCAGGGAGAGAACGTGGAGATATTCAACTCGGGAAGGGAGGGCCTCGTTGCGGGAACGAGTTGCTCTAGCCCGATCTTCGCTGCTACCATCGCGCTGCTGAACGATCTGTTGATCGCGGCGGGCAAACCCCCGCTCGGGTTCCTCAATCCGTTCCTGTACTCGGCAGCCGGCACCGCGGCGTTGACGGACATCACGAGCGGGAGCAACCCCGGTTGTGGCACGAATGGCTTCCCGGCTACTCCAGGATGGGATCCTGTGAGTTTCTTCTCCTTATCTTCTGATTTTGATTGGATCTCTCTCATCGCGTGATCGTGATTTTTTTCTTTTTTTTTGATGCAGGTTACCGGACTTGGAACGCCGAACTTTGCTGCACTGAAGACGGCAGTGGGATTATGATTGCCCCGATCAGACTTCTTTTGGCGCTCTGAGGGCGAGTCGTTTTCCTTTTTTTTTTTTCGTTTGCTCGTTCATTATTCGCGCTGTCTCTCTCATTTTGGGCACGGGTGATTCATGAGAAAGTATAAAAAACAAGCGGTTTGTACTATTACTTTTTTGAAGAGTCGACAAAAAAAGAATGTTCTTGTAGTTAAACCCGGATAAATAAATCATACAACCCGGCTTTTCCAATTTACCCTAACTCTCGCTCTAGGTGAAACTGAGAGAATGAGGTTGAGGTTGCTGCTGTTTTTTCATTATTTTCCTGACTTGAGTTGAACTCGCTAGTAGTTGATGGTGATATTCATAAATGATTGTAGTCGACATTAGATATCATCATATGGATTGGATGAGGGGGATGAGGGTGAGGATGCACAGAGTTGGAGGTGGTGGGGGGGCTGTCAGTCTGTCAGTCTGTCTGTCTGTTCTGCCCCCTCATGCCATGCCATGTCTCCAGACTAGAGATTGGCAGGGGTAACCCTGGGGTATCTAGTGATGTTCCAGCCCGGCTTGGCCCAAAAGCCGCAGCTTTGGCTTGGCCTGAGGTGGCTCCGGCTTTCCTGAAGTCTGGGCCAAGCCAAAGCTGCCACAGACGGCTTGGCCCTGGCCCAGCTTGGCCCAAGCTGCGGCTTTTGGCAGAGAAAATTTTATGACATATAACTAGTAGTTATAGTTCAGCTAATCCAAATATGACTTAGTGTGTTATGTATTGCAAAGCTATATCAAAGAAAAAGTTTGAAATGCCGTGATAAACATGATCACGTGACCCAAATCAACCACTTTGTGATCAGATTTCTACTGATTTTGATGATTGCTATTGCACTTGTATGTGCTGTTGAAAGCTGCGGCCTGAGCTGGCGGCTTTGGCTTTTAGCTTCTCTGAGCCGGGCCAAAGCCCTTGCTGGGCCATCACAACGGCCTGGCTTGGCCTGGCCCAAACAGGCCTGGCTTGGCCTGGCTTCCAGCTTTGAGCTGGGCCAGGCACATCACTAGGGGTGTTACGACCCCTGCCGAGCAACCCCATTTTCTTTACTCTCCCCAATGCGAATCCCTTGTTACCGCCCGAGTTACACTTCCTGATCACATCCCCGTCCTGGGATCCGTCACATGCCCTCCTTCCGTCCCCGTGATCCAGTTTACGTCTGTTGATACGTTACTTGTCCATGTTTGCCTTCTTATCTCTTATCTTCTTATCTTAGGATCGGACACTTACTTAGTACCCTATCAGAAGCTAGGCTTTACGCCGTCCGCTTTCGTATATTTGGGCCCACCTGACTCGGCTATCTTATCTATAGACGCCCACTAGATTTACGTATATAAGTCCGCTGTAACTACACCGTAGACTTCAGACTCGACTTATTGAATACATCGGTGCTTGTCTTCTGGACATCCCTTTGAACGCTTGACTCGACTGTCTCAGTACTTCTGGTACTTTCCGCTTAACATCGTCTTCAAGTACAGCCTTGTCAACTTTGACTCTTCCCGTCTAAACTCCAAGGGGTCCCATTGATCCCTTATCTGATTACGAACGAACGCTGTCACACAAGTCGTGTGGA
This sequence comes from Multifurca ochricompacta, assembly GCA_022496185.1. Lineage (NCBI taxonomy): Eukaryota > Fungi > Basidiomycota > Agaricomycetes > Russulales > Russulaceae > Multifurca > Multifurca ochricompacta. Next base: position 117,122 of record WTXG01000082.1, read on the forward strand.
ACGTCCCGCACCGGACGTAACATCAAGTCGAGTCTCTCAACGTGGCTTCCAGCCGCAGTCAGACCCTCTTTAAAGAAGAACTCATTGAACGCAGAGACGAGAATAATCTTTCACAACAAGTACTTGGCTCTGCCGCCTGGAAGGATTTTGAATCCGAGTTTGGATACTACGTCTATCACGACGGAAGATACCAACCGGTAGAATACGACGACGAGAAGAGAGTTTGGTATCGTATCCGATATTCGGAAAGCCGACACTCTTGGGTCACTACAGGACCTGCACCACCAGAATTTGGACTAGGGCCGTGGAGGGAGAATCCCCCGGCTATCGTTACGGACTCTGAACCAGAAGAGTACGTAGAAGAAACAGTGAAGAAGCACCGGCATTAGCAGCGACTACGTCTCCGGTTGCACCCGCAGTTGTCACGATCAGAGCCCCTGCTTTGACAACTCCCCAGATATCCATACAGTCTACCGACACAGTTACCCCGTTTTACCAAACTATGTCCACCATTGCCGCCCAACTCCCCGACCCAGCTCCTCCGCCCCCGCCACCAGTCATGGCACCACCAAACATTCCTCCACCCTCGGGGCGGCTGTCAGGCGTACTACCCCAAACATTCACAGGGGACCGTTCACAAAGCAAGAAGTTTATGTTGGAGTTCACCACCTTCAAAAACTTCAATCACGACGTCGCCCAAATCATTAACCCGTTCCAGCGGGCTAATCTCTTTCTCTCTCTTATCCGAGGAGAGGCCGTAGATGACTGGACGATGGAGCAGCTGGAGTGGCTGAATGAACAAATCGAGAGTGGACGACGAACCACAAGTGAAGGCCTTTGGGAAACAATCGCCCAGAGGTTCAAAGATGCATTTACTGATGGGCAAGCCAAACAGAAGGCGGCCCGAGAACTAAAGTCTCTGAAGATGGACAAGGGAGACCTTGATGCTTATGTCGCCAAATTCAGGAGCCTGGCCAACAGAGCCGGGTATGACACCGACGAAGAGGCCACATTGGACCTCTTCTCCCAAGGGTTACCGAACCCCTTGGTGAAGAACATCATACAGTTTCATCACCCAAACGATTGGGATTCCTGGGTGGATGCTGCTCGACGACAGCAGCAGGATTACCTTGACTTCCAAACACGCTTTGGGGTTGACACCAAGAAAGGAAAAACCCGAGACCAGTGGAAAGCGGCCTTCGGCGTCAAACCTGTGCATCATCAGAGAGATCCAAATGCCATGGATACCTCGGCAGATAGGACCCGGGCGAGGGCAACACTCACAGAGGATGAGCGTCAGACGTTGATGAAGGAAGGTCGGTGCTTCCGCTGTAAAGCACAAGGACACATGTCTCGAGACTGTCCAAGAAAGGAGCACGCGTTGCTGAAGCTACCACTACCCAAGCCACCCCATCAGCAACCCACCTACGGCAGACAAACGAACTAAAGAGAGAAGGCCCAGGACATATGGGCAAATATGATGAAAGAGAGCGAGGAAGTGCGCGCCATCTTAGTCGAGAAGGCGTTTGCGAAAAAGGATTTTTGATTGGCTCTACCCCATCGGCCTGGGCACGAGCACTCCATGTAACCTCTGTGTATACTAGTCGCTTCAAATCTTTGAAAATACCAGTACATTTTGAAACTACACAGAGGACGGCCGACCGAGATATCCTGGTTGACTCAGGAGCTACCGATAATTTCATCAGCCCACGATTAGCAAGGACTATGGGGCTAGGAATGCTGGCACTCCCCCAAGAAAAGAATATTTGGAACATTGATGGGACGGCCAATCGAGCAGGGAAGATTACACACTATACGGACCTCAACGTCCAAGTGGGAGAAAGAACAAAGGCTATTCGTTTCCTGTCACCAATCTAGGGGACGAGGATCTCATTTTGGGATATCCCTGGCTGGCAGCATTTGAACCAAAGATCAACTGGACGGATGCCACTATGGATAAAGATTCTTACCCGGTCTTAATCACATCTCTGGGATATGATTACCGGGCCCGGCATGCAGGGGTTGGTGACACCACTGAAGCGGAAACGAGGATCCCGGACGCTGCTATGTCACGAAAGCGTCGGAACTGGCCCAGAAAGCGGTACAAGGACAAACCGAGAAAACCTTCGAAGAAGTAGTACCTGTCACTTACCACCGACATTGGAAGGTGTTCTCAGAGGAAGAGTCACAGCGCTTCCCACCAGCGCGCCCCTGGGACCATGCCATTGATTTTGTGCCGGAGACGCCGCAGGCAATAGATTGTAAAATCTACCCCTTGTCCAACAAGAACAGGAAGCGTTGACACTGTTTCTCGAGGAGCAACTGGCAAAAGGATACATCCGTCCGTCCAAGTCACAGTATGCCTCGCCCTTCTTCTTCATCAAAAAGAAGGATGGCAAACTCCGACCCGTACAAGATTACCGACGTATAAACGCCTATACTGTAAAGAATGCCTATCCGCTGCCTCTCATTTCAGAGCTTATTGACACCATGAGGGACAAGTCACTCTTCTCAAAGATGGATGTCCGATGGGGGTATAACAACGTCCGAATTAAGGAGGGAGATCAGTGCAAGGCAGCCTTTAAGACTAATCAAGGCCTGTTTGAGCCGAATGTCATGTTCTTCGGCCTCACCAACTTGCCAGCCACCTTCCAGTCAATGATGAATCACATTTTCCGCGACCTTATTCTCACTGGTGAGGTAGTGGTGTACATGGACGACATATTAGTGGCGACTACCAACGATCTCCCACATCACCAGGAGCGAGTCCACCAGGTACTGGATATCCTACACGAACATGACCTATATCTCAAACCGTCGAAATGCTCATTTGAACAACGGAGTGTCGAGTACTTGGGGGTCATCTTGGAAGGTGGACACGTACGAATGGATCCGGTAAAGGTGCAGGGCATTGGGAATGGCCCACGCCCACATGTGTCAAGGAAGTTAGATCCTTTATAGGATTCTGCAACTTCTATCGGCGTTTCGTACGAGGATTCTCCGGAATCGCGCAACCACTTAACGGATTGTTAAAGAAGGACGTACCCTGGCACTGGGGAAAAGAGCAACAACAAGCATTTGAACACATCCGAGACATTGTTGGCTCAGAACCTGTCCTCCTGCAACCGGATCTAGCAAAACCGTTTGAACTTGAGGTTGACGCTTCCCGCTTCGCCGTCGGGGCAGTATTGAATCAGAGGGACACCACGGGATGCTCCACCCAGTGGCCTTTTTCTCCGAGACGTTTTCATCGGCTGAACGAAACTATGATATTTGGGATCGCAGCTCCTCGCCATTGTCAAGGCCCTACGACATTGGAGACCATATCTAGCCGGAACCCCTCATAAGACCATCATTCACACCGACCATTCCAACCTGCTATATTGGAAAGAACCCCATAAGATTAGTCGACGAGTTGCCCGCGAAGTCTTGGAACTTGAGGAGTACAACTTCACATTGAAGCATATTGCTGGAAGTCGTAACACCCGGGCAGATGCCCTATCACGAAGGGCAGATCAACAAGGAGGTGAAGAAGACAATGAGAACATCACCGTACTCCCCGAAGAGGTCTTCGCGCATACAGCAGTCGTCAGTCTCCATGATATGGATCTATGGGCACAAGTATCACAAAATATGAACCGACAACTCTGCCAGTCCTGGGCAGACGCGCATAACCTGAAGGAAATAGATGGCCTTTGGTGGAAGGACGGAGATCGTCTCGTTGTCACCGGTGGCGACAACATTAAGAGGGGGGTGATCCATTTTCACCATGACCTTCCCTCTGCAGGCCACCCCGGCATTGCCAACACGTATGCCTTGGCCAAACGAGATTACTGGTGGCCAAACATGAAGAAGGATGTAGAAGACTATGTTAAAGGATGTGCGGACTGTCAGGCCAATAAAGTAAACACGCACCCGCACCCACCGGCATTGTTCCCGATCACACCAACGGCCTCACTACCATTCCAGACTATTGCAATGGATTTTATTGTCAAGCTCCCCATCTCTAGAGGCTTTGATTCCATCTTGACTATCACCGACCACGATTGCTCCAAAGCGGCATTGTTTATACCATGCAACGAGTCCATCACAGCAGAGGGGGTAGCCAAACTTTACTTGGACCATGTCTACAGACATTACGGCCTCCCAGAAAAGATCATTTCCGACCGCGACCCACGCTTCACCTCCGCATTTGCCAAGGCACTCTGTAAGGTCTTGGACATCACCCAAAACATTTCAACCGCCTACCATCCACAGACCGATGGACAGTCAGAAAGAACGAACCAATGGCTAGAACAGTACCTCCGATTCTGGTGCAACGGACGACAAGATGATTGGGCTGATTGGCTGGCCATGGCAGAATTTGCACACAACTCATGGCCCAATGGAACCACCAAAACCCCGCCATTCTCACTTATCATGGGATGGACGCCGCGAACGACCTGGACCAATAAACCAACGAATGTTCCATCAGCTGCGCAGCGTATCGACCAATGGAAGGAGGTCAGGAAATCGGCCAATGAGAACCTGCTCAAGGCGCAAAAAACTCTATTGGACAGGCCCTCGAAGTTCACACCTTATCAGACCAATGACTGGGTATGGCTGGAAGGGAAGAACATTCATACGTCACATCCCACGGCCAAGTTAGCGCCCCGACGTCACGGACCATTCAAGATAATAAGGAAGCTGTCAGACGTGTCATACGAACTCGAGCTTCCATCCACATGGAGAATTCACCCAGTCTTCCATGCCAAACTCCTGACACCCTATAGAGAGACGTCCCTACATGGGGAAAACTTCCCGAAACCTCCCCCTGAATTAATCGATGGGGAAGCGGAATGGGAAGTGGAGCGGATTCTAGACTCCCAGCGAAAAGGCCGAGGGCGCAAACTACATTACCTAGTCAAGTGGAAAGGCTTCCCAGACTCTGACAACTCGTGGGAGCCGACCGGGAATATCTTTGCTCCGGCTCTTATCTCGGAGTTTCATGACCGACATCCAGAAGCGCCCAGAGACAGTTAAAAGGAACCGACCTACAGACCCCAAAGAAATCCCCCAGTACATGCTTCCTCAGCAACGTCCTACTACCACACAATCGATTATGTCTTTCATCGCTGCCAACGCCGCCGTCGACGCCTTCACCTCTGCCGTAGTTGTCGAGAACTTCCCCTCTGCCCATCCTTCTACACGTCCCTCCTCCCCCATTGATACGAAGCTGCCGAGGCACGAACCAAAAACCAATCCCCCAACCCCAACGATGATTTCAAGCATTGCGAGGAACCGCACCCAAACGATCTATTGGGTATGGAACTGGACGATGAGGTCCCCGAATTCCCATTCTTCGCAAACAACCCGAACTCCTCGATGTACTTCCCACTCGAGATCACTATGGCGGATGGAACTACGGCCATAGCTAAGTACATCTTTTATACCAACGGAGGCATGGATGTAGCTGGCTGTATGAAGAAGAATGGCCCTGTTTATGGAGCCCCTGTGTATTTGGAGGAGAGGTATACTGGACGCCTTCACCATACGATGAGCGATGAGCAGCTTGGTCACTTGGCTGCGAAGATTCCCGAGCATTTGCCATCGATGAAGTGTGAACGACATGCGACTCCCGCGTCTCAAAGCCGAGGTGATGAGACTGCGCAAGAACCTGACGCTGCGTACGACGCTCAACAAACAATATAAAGAACACGCGAAGATGATGACGAGGTTGACCAGTGGAATGTTCCAGGTCGAGCAAGAGCTGACGGAGATCAGGAAGAGATTGGAGATTGGGGACGCATACCAGACCATTGCAGAAAGGTACGCGGACACTTATGCGCGACCCCTCCCCCCACGATCATTGGGGGCTGCCCCGACACTTCTGCCGAATCGGTTCGAGATGCCACGTATGCATGAGAACCCCCGTGGGGAGACATGTTGGCGGTGCGACAGTAAGTACCATATCAGCTGGAACTGTCCCCTCAATCGCAAGTGGTGCCGCCATTGCGCAGCAATTTACATTGGAGCCGATTTTGCATCTTCCGCCGCGTAGGCGTTACCCCGACGATCATCAACCCATCAGGTTGGTGCGGTAAATGTCTCCGCCACAATGCGGGGCATAGGGAGTTGGACTGCCCCGTCTACGATCTCTGTCACTCCTGTGGTCAGCGCGGACCTTACGGATTTCTCCGCGCCCACAGATGTCCACAAGACTCGGACAAGGAGAACGACACTTTGGATGATCGTAATGTAGCCGATGATTATCTGGAGTTGATACAAGACGATGACGGTACGAGTCGCTTCTAGCCGGGTCTGCTAGAACCAGAAGAGGGGGTGATGTTACGACCCCTGCCGAGCAACCCCATTTTCTTTACTCTCCCCAATGCGAATCCCTTGTTACCGCCCGAGTTACATTCTTGATCACATCCCCGTCCTGGGATCCGTCACATGCTCTCCTTCCGTCCCCGTGATCCAGTTTACGTCTGTTGATACGTTACTTGTCCATGTTTGCCTTCTTATCTCTTTATCTTCTTATCTTAGGATCGGACACTTACTTAGTACCCTATCAGAAGCTAGGCTTTACGCCGTCCGCTTTCGTATATTTGGGCCCACCTGACTCGGCTATCTTATCTATAGACGCCCACTAGATTTACGTATATAAGTCCGCTGTAACTACACCGTAGACTTCAGACTCGACTTATTGAATACATCGGTGCTTGTCTTCTGGACATCCCTTTGAACGCTTGACTCGACTGTCTCAGTACTTCTGGTACTTTCCGCTTAACATCGTCTTCAAGTACAGCCTTGTCAACTTTGACTCTTCCCGTCTAAACTCCAAGGGGTCCCATTGATCCCTTATCTGATTACGAACGAACGCTGTCACACAAGTCGTGTGGAACGTCCCGCACCGGACGTAACAAGGGGTATCTTTGTTGGTACCTGTACCTGTACCTGTACCTATAGTGATGGGTACAGGTAACCTGTGAGTGAATGCTATTCACCCAAAAGATTGTGCTGAATCACATGATGTAAAGTAAACAACAGCAAACTCTGTTGAACCAAGGTAGTGGTCATCAGGAAAATGACATATTGCTAGATTGACTATTGCTAGCCAATCTAGCCCTTCTAGCACTTTAAATTCAAAAGTAGATCTAGCAAACATGTCTTCATGCCTAGAACTACTTTTGAAAATGTAAAGCTACTTTTCAAATCTAGGACTTGTTAGTCTAGTTTTTATGTTTATCACATTTTTTGGGTTGGCAAAGCAGTTCACAAAGCAGTTCACAAAGCAGTTCTCAGATAGTCCATAATAGTTTAACATTATTACTAAGCAATTTACATGAAGATGGTAATCTACATGCATGATGTTTTTTGATATCTAGCATGAATAAATCAGAGGAATATTGTTACAACCCTACTCTTTTCCTGACCCTTACACTGCACCTCCCCCTTGTACCACACTTGACTGTCCATTCCCCTATTCCACCATCCCTTGACCACTTTGGCCCCAGAACCCAGATGCCTATGGCCTTGTGCCTAGGACCTTTGACTTGATGCCCTTGGCTTACTGCCTTGGGACCCTGCCTGATGCCTGTGGCCTGTGTGCCCAGGACCCCACCCTGATGCCTGTGATATGACACTCATAGAACCCCATTCCTGACACCTGCACCTGACCCACTGATAGTTCAGCTACTGTGCTGTTGGCTGTAGACCCCCCTTCTCCTGATGCTTGGCCTTTGTCTTGGCCAGTATCTGTACCCTGTCCCTGTGGCTGACACCCATAGGATCTCTGACACTGTCCCTGCCAATCTAATCTTCAACTTTGGCTTGTATTTGACCCTCTGCCAGTCATGTGACTCCTGGCCATGTGACCCTTGGCCATGTAATCCTTGACCATGTGATCCCTGACCATGTGACTTTGTGTTACGTCCGGTGTGAGACGTTCTGCACGACTTGTGCAACAGCTTCGTTCATGTATTCAGATAAGAGGTCAATAGGACCTCTTGGAGTTCGAATGAGTGAGTCAACGTCAAAGGGGCTGTTCCCTAGTGACGATGTTGAGCGGAAAGTGCCAAAAGCACTGAGACGATCGAGTTCAAAGGTTTCAAGGGGAAGTCCAGAAGACAAACACCAATGTATTCAATAAGTCGAGTCTGAGGTCTACATGGTAGCTACAGCGGACTTATATACGTAATCGAATGAGCGTCTAAAGATAAGAACTACAGAGTCAAGTGGGCCCAAATAGCCAAAAGTGGAGGGCGTAGAGCCTGGCTTCCACTGATAGGGAATTAAGTAAGTGTCCGGTCGTATGATAAGAAGATAAACGATAAGCAGAGATAGGGGCAACCAAAGACATATAAACAAGTGAATCACGGGGACGGGTGAAGAGCACATGACGGGTCCCATGATGGAGACGTGATCTGGTAGTGGAGAGTGGGCGGCAGGGAAGGGTTGTCGTTAGGTAGGAAAAAGAATACGGGCAAGGATGGGGTTCGTAACATCACCCCCTCTTCTGGTTCTAGCAGTCCCGGCTAGAAACGACTCGTACCATCATCATCCTGCACCAGTTCTAGGTAGTCATCAGCTACATTACGATCGTCCATTCGATACGTCTCCATTTCCTGTGGGCATGCATGGGTGCGGAGGAAGCCATATGGGCCGCGCTGACCACAGGCATGGCACAGATCGTAGACGGGGCAGTCGATTTCTTTATGCCCAGCGTTGTGATGAAGGCATTTGCCGCACCAGCCTGACGGATTGCTGATTGTCGGGGCCACCCCTACACGTCGAAAGATGCAATGCCGGCTCCAATGAAGATTGCTGCGGCAGTGTCGGCACCACTTGCGGTTGAGAGGGCAGTTCCAACTGATGTGATACTTGCTATCACAATGCCAGCAGGTTTCCCCGCGTGGATTCTCGTGCAACCGTGGCATCTTGAGCCGGCTTGGTAGTAGTGTCGGGGTGGCTCCCAGTGTACGAGGAGGGAGAGGTCGTGCGTAGGTGTCGGCGTACCTTTCAGCAATCGTCTGATATGCGTCTCCCGCCTCCAACCTCTTCCTAATGTCCACAATCTCCTGTTCCAACTGGAACATCCCATTCGTCAGCCGAGCCATCATTTTCGCGTGCTCCTTGTACTGCTGGTTCAACGTCCTCCGCAGGGTGATATTCTTCCGCAGCCTCATGACTTCTGCCTTGAGGCGTGGCAACCTCATGTCGTTTATTACCTCGTCGATCGCGAAGGCACGACAGTCCTCCGCGGCAAGGTGGCCCAGTTGTTCGTCAGTCATTGTGTGGTGAAGTCGTCCCGTATACCTTTCCTCCAAGTAAACTGGGGCTCCATAAACTGGCCCATCCTTCTTCATACATCCCGCTACGTCCATCCCCCCGTTGGTGTAGTAGATGTACTTCGCAATGGCCTTGGAACCGTCTGCCATCGTGATCTCTAGGGGGAAATACATTGACGAGTTAGGGTTATTGGGGATGAAGGGGAACTCTGGGGCTTCTTCATCAACCTCCCCATTAAGTAGGTCGTTGGGGTGGGGCTCTTCACAGTGGGTGAAGTCGTCGTTCGGGTTAGGGGATTGATTTTTGACACGGGCCTTGGCAGCGTCGTAGTCGATAGGAGAAGAGGGACGAGAGGAGGGATGAGCGGAAGGGAAATTTTCAACTACAGTCATTGGGGAGGCGAGGGCGTCGATGGCAGCAGAGGCAGCGATGAAAGACATAATTGATAGTTCGGTAGTGGTAGTAATTTGCTGGGAGGGCATATACTGGGGGAAATCGTCTAGGGGTTGAGATTGCTTCCTTTTAACTATTCCTGGGTGCTTCTGGATGTCGGACATGGAACTCCGAGATAAGGACCGGGGCAGAGATATCTCCGGCTGGTTCCCATGAATTGTCAGAGGCTGGGAATCCCTTCCACTTAATCAGGTAATACAGTTTGCGCCCTCGGCCTTGTCGCTTGGAATCTAGAATGCGTTCCACTTCCCACTCTTCTTCTCCATCGATAAGGTCAGGTGGGGGTCTCGGGAAGTTTTCTCCATGCAGAGGTGTCTCCTTGTAGGGCGTAAGCAGTCTGGCATGGAAGACCGGGTGAATGCGCCATGTGGGGGGGAGCTCGAGTTGGTATGACACATCTGACAGCTTCCTTGTTATCTTGAAGGGTCCGTGACGTCGGGGCGCTAACTTGGCGGTTGGGTGTGACGTGTGGATGTTCTTCCCTTCCAACCATACCAGGTCATTGGTACGATAAGGTGTGAACCTTGTGGGCTTCTCAGCTAGGGTCTTTTGCGCCTTCAAAAGGTTTTCATTGGCCGATTTCCTAATCTCCTCCCATTGGTCGATATGCCGTGTAGCTGAAGGGACATTCGTTGGCTTTCCTGTCCATGTGGCTCGGGGCGTCCACCCCATGATGAGTGAGAACGGGGAGTGTTTCGTGGTACCATTGGGCCAAGAGTTGTGGGCAAACTCTGCTGTCGCTAGCCAGTCCGCCCAATCATCCTGTCGTCCGTTGCACCAGAATCGAAGATACTGTTCGAGCCACTGGTTTGTCCTTTCCGACTGTCCATCTGTCTGTGGGTGATACGCTGTGGAGATGTTCTGGGCGATATTCAGCGTTTTACAGAGCGCTCTAGCAAACGCGGACGTGAAGCGTGGGTCGCGGTCTGAGATGATCTTTTCAGGGAGGCCATAGTGTCTGTAGACGTGATCCAGATACAGTTTGGCCACTCCTTCTGCTGTGATAGACTCTTTGCAGGGTATAAACAGCGCCGCTTTTGAACAGTCGTGATCGGTGATGGTCAGGACTGTGTCGAAACCTCTGGAAGTGGGGAGTTTGACGATGAAATCCATGGCAATAGTCTGGAACGGTTGTGAAGCTGTTGGCGTAATTGGGAATGGTGCCGGTGGTTGCGGGTGCGTGTTCACTTTGTTGGCCTGGCAGTCTGCGCATCCCTTCACATATTCCTCCACATCCCTTTTCATGTTTGGCCACCAGTAGTCGCGTTTGGCAAGAGCGTAAGTGTTGGCAATGCCAGGATGTCCTGCAGAGGGGAGGTCGTGGTGAAAATGGATCACCCCCCTCTTAATGTTGTCGCCACCGGTGACAACGAGTCGATCCCCGTCCTTCCACCACAGGCCGTCAATCCTTTTCAGGTTGTGTGCATCGGCCCATGCTTCGCATAACTGCTGATTCATATTTTGGGATACTTAGGCCCATAGATCCATATCATGAAGACTGACAACCGCCGTCTTTGCAAAGACCTCTTCGGGGAGCACTGTGATATTGGTGTTATCCTCCCCGCCATCGTTCAAGTCTGGCCATCGTGACAGTGCGTCTGCTCGTGCGTTGCGACTTCCTGCAATGTGTTTAAGCACGAAGTTGTATTCTTCCAATTCTAAGACTTCGCGAGCAACTCGTCGACTGATCTTGTGGGGTTCCTTCCAATACAGTAGATTGGAGTGATCAGTGTAAATGATAGTCTTGTGAGGGGTTCCGGCTAGATATGGTCGCCAATGTCGCAATGCTTTCACAATAGCCAGTAATTCCCTGTCCCAAATGTCATAATTCCGTTCCGCCGGCGAGAATGTCTCTGAATAAAAGGCCACAGGGTGAAGGAGTCCCGCCATATCCCTTTGATTTAGTACGGCGCCATTTGCAAAATGGGATGCATCGACCTCGAGTTCGAAGGGTTTCTGCAAATCTGGTTGTAACAGAACCGGTTCTGAACCAATAATGTCGCGAATCTGTTCAAAAGCCTTTTGATGTTCTTCTGTCCAATGCCAGGGAACGTCTTTCTTCAGTAATCCGTTTAGCGGTTGAGCAATCCCTGAGAAACCTCGGACAAAGCATCGATAGAAGTTACAGAACCCAATGAAAGATCGCACATCCTTGACACATGCAGGCACTGGCCATTCCCGGATTCCTTGAACCTTTACGGGGTCCATTCGGACCTGTCCTCCTTCTAATACGACTCCCAGGTATTCCACACTTGACTGTTCGAACGAGCACTTGGCGGGCTTGAGGTATAAGTCATGTTCGTGTAGGATATCTAGCACCTGATGTACTCGCTCTCGGTGATGAGTCAGATCGTTTTCAGTGGCCACTAATATGTCATCCATGTAAACCACTACTTCGCCGGTGAGAATGAGGTCACGGAATATGTGGTTCATCATCGATTGGAAGGTGGCAGGGGAGTTAGTAAGGCCGAAGAACATAACGTTCGGTTCAAAGAGTCCTTGATTGGTTTTAAAGGCCGCTTTACACTGATCCCCTTCTTTGATCCGAATGTTATTGTAACCCCAACGGACGTCCATTTTGGAAAACAAAGATTTATTCCTCATGGTGTCAATAAGTTCAGAGATGAGTGGCAAGGGGTAGGCATTCTTTACAGTGTAGGCGTTTATCCGTCGGTAATCCTGAACAGGTCGAAGTTTGCCGTCTTTCTTTTTAATGAAGAAGAATGGCGACGCGTAGGGTGACTTCGATGGACGGATATATCCCTTTGCAAGGTGTTCCTCAAGGAATGCTGTGAGCGCGGTCTGTTCTGCCTGTGACAATGGGTAGATTTTACAATCAATTGCTGACGGGGTATCGGGTATGAAGTCAATGGCATGATCCCATGGTCGTACAGGGGGAAAACGTTGCGATTCCTCCTCCGAGAACACTTTCCAGTGTCGATGGTATTCCGCTGGCACCACCTCTTCAAATGTTTTCTCTGTATGTCCTTCTACTGCTTTCTGCGTGAGTTCTGATGCTTTGGTGACGAAACAATATCCTGAGTCCTCCTTGTTTACTTCTGCCTTGTGTGCCAAGGAATGTCAGACTGTGTAATCGTACCCTATTGACGTGATGAGCACAGGGTAAGAGTCCTTATCCATTGTCGCATCGCTCCAGTTAATCTTTGGTTCGAATGCGGCAAGCCAGGGATATCCCAAGACCAAATCTTCTCCGCCTAGGTTGGTGACTAGGAAGCGTATGACTTTTGTCCTTTCTCCTACTTGGACGTTGAGGTCGGTATAATGTGTGATCTTCCCAGCCCGATTGGCGGTTCCGTCAATATTCCAGATATTCTTTTCCTGGGGAAGTGCCAGCATTCCCAATCCCATGGTCTTCACCATTCGCAGGCTAATGAAGTTGTCGGTAGCTCCTGAGTTGATCAGGATGTCGCGATCGGCCGTCCTCTGTGTAGTTTCGAAATGCACTGGTATTTTCAAAGATTTGAAGCGACTAGTGTACACAGAGGTTACATGTAATGCTCGTGCCCAGGCCGAAGGGTTTGAGCCAATTAAAAATCCTTTTTTGCGAATGCCTTTTCTACCAAGATAGCTCGCACTTCTTCGCTCTCTTTCATCATATTCGCCCATATTTCCTGCGCTTTTTCTTCTTTCGTCGTTGACTTTTTATTGACAGTTGGTGGGTTGTTATGGATCGGTGTGACAGTTGCTTCCGCCGCCCGTACCCCTTTCTTCGGGCACTCCCTAGACATGTGCCCCTGTGCTTTGCAGCGAAAACACCGCCCTTCCTTCATGTTATGTCCGGTGCAGGACGTTCCACACGACTTGTGTGACAGCGTTCGTTCGTTATTGGGTAAAAGGCCAATAAGACCTCTTGGAGTTCGTGGTGAAAGAGTCAACGTCAAAGAGGCTGTTCTCTAAGACGATGTTGAGCGGAAGGCACCTGAAGTGCTTTGTTGAGAGGATCGAGTCAAAGCGTTCAAAGGGAAGTCCAGAAGACAAGCACCGATGTATTCAATAAGTCGAGTCTGAGGTCTACGGGGTAGCTACAGCAGACTTATATACGTAATGCAGTGGGCATCTACGAGATAAGGGACGGAGTCAAGTGGGCCCAAATATACGAAAGCGGAGGGCGTAGAGCCTGGCTTCTGATAGGGTATTAAGTAAGTGTCCGGTCGTATGATAAGAAGATAAACAATAACAAAGATAACAGTAAGTAAACATGAACAAGCAAGAAGGTCACAGGGATGGACGGAGAGCATGTGACGGATCCCACGATGGAGACGTGATCTGATAGTGAAGTGTGGGCGGTAGAGAGGGTCGTCATTGGGTAGGAAAAGAACACGGGCGAAGACGGGGTTCGTAACATCACCCCCTCTTCTGGCTCTAGCTGTCCCAGCTAGAAACGACTCGTACCATCATCATCCTGCACCAGGTCCAAGTAATCATCGGCTACATTACGATCGTCCATGGTGTAATTTTCCTTGTCCTCGTCTTGGGGACACCGATGGGCGCGGAGGAAGCCATAGGGGCCGCGCTGTCCACACGAGTGACAGAGATCGTGGACAGGGCAGTCTAACTCGCGATGTCCCGCGTTGTGACGCAGGCACTTGCCGCACCAGCCGGACGGGTTGATAATCGTCGGGGGAACGCCTACGCGGCGGAAAATGCAGAACCGGCTCCAGTGCAGGTTGCTGCGACAGTGGCGACACCACTTGCGGTTGAGGGGACAGTTCCAGCTGATATGGTACTTACTGTCGCACCGCCAACATGTTTCCCCGCGCGGATTCTCGTGCATTCGCGGCATCTCGAACCGATTGGGCAGTAGCCTCGGTGCAGCCCCTAACGATCGTGGGGGAGAGGTCGTGCGTATGTGTCAGCGTACCTCTCGGCGATGGTCTGGTATGCATCTCCTGTCTCCAACCTCTTTCGAATCTCTACCAGTTCCTGTTCCACCTGGAACATCCCACTGGTCACCTCGTCATCATCTTCGCGTGTTCCTTGTACTGTCTTTAAGTGTCGTACACAGCGTCAGGTTCTTCCGCAGCCTCATCACTTCGGCCTTGAGGCGCAGGAGACGCATGTGTTCAGTACTTCGTCAATCGCAAAGGCGCGGGAGTCTTCCGCGGCCAAGTGCCCAACTGTTCGTCGCTCATCGTGTGATGGAGCCGTCCTGTGTATCGTTCTTCCAATAGACCGGGGCCCCGTAGACGGGACCTCCCTTCCTCATGCATCCCGCAACATCCATCCCCCCATTGGTGTAAAAGATGTACTTAGCTATAGCTTTGGTGCATCCGCCATAGTGATCTCGAGCGGAAGTACATTGACGAGTTCGGGTTGTTGGCAAAGAACGGGAACTCGGGGACGTCATCATCCAACTCCATACCTGCCAAGTCGTTTGGGTGCGGCTCTTGCAGTGTTCAAAGTCATCGTTAGGGTTGGGCGACTGATTCTTCACGCGTTCTTCCGCAGCTTCGTAGTCGATGGGAGAGGAAGGGCGAGTGGAGGGATGAGCAGAAGGAAAAGCTTCCACAACCACATGAGTGGCAGTGAAGGCGTCGATGGCAGCAGAGGCAGCGATGGAAGAGGAAGACATTTCAGTTGTGAGTTAGGACGTTGCTGGTAAGGCGTTGTTCTGGGGGAAAGTCGGAAGTCTGCTTTCTTTTAAAGATTCTTGGGCGCCTGAGGGTGTCGTAAATGAAACTCCGGATCAGGTCCGGGGCAAAGATATCCCCGGCTGGTTCCCACGAGTTGTCAGAGTCTGGGAAACCTTTCCACTTGATCAGGTAATACAGCTTGTGCCCTCAGCCCTGTCGCTTCGAGTCTAGAACACGTTCTACTTCCCATTCCTCCTCTCCTCGATAAGGTCAGGCGGAGGTCTCGGGAAGTTCACCCCATGAATGGAGGTTTCCTTATATGGGGTCAGGAGTTTGGCATGGAAGACCAGGATGGATCTTCCATTTCGGCGGCAATGCAGTTCATATGACACATCTGACAGCTTCCTTGTGATCTGGAAGGGTCCGTGACGTCGGGGCGCTATTTGGCTGAGGGGTGTGACGTATGAATATTTTTTCCCTCGAGCCATACCCAGTCATTGGTCCGATAAGGTGTGAAAGTGCTTGGTGGGCGGTCAGAAGCTGCTGTGCCTTTACGAGGTTGTCATTGGCCGATTGTCGTAACTCTTCCCATTGGCTTATCCGTTGGGTTACGGAAGGGACTTGAGTAGGCTTATCTACCCACGTGGTGCGCGGGGTCCAGCCCATGATAAGGGAGAAGGGGGTAGTCTTCGTGGTGCCATTGGGCCATGAGTTGTGAGCGAACTCCGCAGTTGATAGCCATTCTGCCCAGTCGTCTTGTCTGCGGTTGCACCAGAATCGGAGGTATTGTTCAAGCCATTGATTTGTCCGCTCGGACTGCCCATCCGTCTGTGGATGATAGGCTGTGGAGATGTTCTGCGCGATGTCCAACGTTTTGCATAGGGCTCTGGCAAATGCTGATGTAAACCTGGTGTCGCGGTCGGATATAATCTTCTTGGGGAGTCCGTAATGGCGGTATACGTGATCCAAGTACAGCTTTGCCACTCCTTCGGCGGTAATAGTCTCGTGACAGGGAATGAATAGGGCTGCTTTGGAGCAGTCGTGGTCAGTGATTGTAAGGATGGTGTCAAAGCCCTGCGATTCGGGTAGTTTGACAATAAAATCCATGGCGATGGTCTGAAAGGGGGTCGACACAATGGGAGTGATGGGGTGTATTGGCGGGATTTTTGGATGTGTGTTGACCTTGTTTGCCTGACACGCTGCGCATCCTTGCACATAATCTTCGACGTCTTTTTTCATGTTGGGCCACCAGTAGTCTCTCTTGGTCAGGGCGTAGGTGTTGTGAATACCGGGGTGTCCTGCGGAGGGAAGGTCGTGATGAAAATGGATCACCCCCCTCTTAATGTTGTCGCCACCGGTGACAACCAGTCGATCTCCGTCCTTCCACCACAGGCCGTTAACTTCCTTTAAATTGTGTGCATTGGCCCATGAACGGCATAGTTCTTGGTTCATGTTTTGGGAACCTGTGCCCATAGGTCCATATCGTGGAGGCTGACTACGGCAGTTTTCGCGAACACTTCCTCTGGGAGGACAGTAATGTCATTGTTGTCATCCTCGCCTGTATGCATATCCGGTCTTCGTGACAGTGCATCCGCTCTAGCATTCTGGCTTCCAGCAATGTGTTTCAGGGTGAAGTTGTATTCTTCTAACTCCAGAACTTCTCGTGCCACACGCCGACTGATTTTGTGGGGTTCTTTCCAATACAATAGGTTGGAATGGTCGGTGTGGATAATGGTCTTATGTGGGGTCCCAGCCAGGTAAGGTCGCCAGTGTCGCAATGCTTTAACTATGGCGAGGAGTTCCCTATCCCAGATGTCATAGTTTCGTTCGGCTGGGGAGAAGGTCTCTGAGTAGTACGCCACTGGGTGAAGTATCTGTGTGGCATCCCTCTGATATAACACGGCCCCGTTCGCAAAGTGAGAGGCGTCTACTTCCAATTCGAAGGGACGATGCAGATCTGGTTGGATAAGTACGGGTTCGGAGCCGACTAGGTCTCTGATCTGTTCAAACGCCTGCTGTTGTGCTGAACTCCAGTGCCATGGCACATCCTTCTTCAAGAGATCGTTCAGTGGTCGTGCGATGCCTGAGAATCCCTTGACAAAGCGTCGGTAGAAGTTGCAGAATCCAATGAACGATCTGACATCCTTGACGCAGGTCGGCACAGGCCACTCCCGGATCCCCTGTACTTTAACGGGATCCATGCGCACTTGTCCCCCTTCTAAGATGACTCCTAGGTACTCAACGCTGCGTTGCTCGAAAGAGCACTTTGCGGGTTTGAGGTACAGGTCGTGTTCTTGGAGTATATCTAATACCTGATGTACCCGGTCTCGGTGGTGATCTAGATTATCTGGGGTGGCCACCAGTATGTCGTCCATATAGACCACTACTTCTCCAGTAAGGATGAGATCTCGGAAGATGTGGTTCATCATGGCTTGGAACGTCGCCGGCGAATTGGTGAGGCCAAAGAACATGACGTTTGGTTCAAACAATCCTTGATTAGTTTTGAACGCTGCTTTACATTGATCTCCTTCCTTGATCCTGACGTTGTTGTATCCCCACCGCACGTCCATTTTCGAGAAGAGGGACTTGTCCCTCATGGTGTCTATGAGTTCGGAGATGAGCGGTAGGGGGTAGGCATTCTTCACTGTGTAGCATTAATCCGTCGGTAGTCCTGGACTGGTCGCAGCTTGCCATCCTTCTTTTTAATGAAGAAGAAGGGCGAGGCATACTGTGACTTGGACGGACGAATGTATCCTTTTGCCAAATGTTCTTCAAGGAACTCCGTCAATGCCACCTGCTCGGACTGGGATAATGGATAGATTTTGCAGTCAATTGCAGCCGGTGTGTCGGGGAGCAGGTCTATGGCGTGATCCCAGGGTCGAGAGGGTGGGAACCGCTGTGACTCCTCTCTGAGAACACCTTCCAGTGTCGGTGATAGGTACGCGGTACTATGTCATCGTAAGTTTTCTCCGTCTGCCCCTGTATCGCCTTCTGGGCCAATTCTGAAGCCTTCGTGGCATAACAGCGACCGAGGTCCTCTACGCCGATATCTGCATCCTTTGTTGCGCCATGCCTAACCGCATAATCATAGCCCCTCGACGTAATGATGGTGGGGTAGGAATCTTTGTCCATCGTTGCATCTGCCCAATTGATCCTGGGCTCGAATGCAGCGAGCCATGGATACCCCAAAATGAGGTCTTCGTCTCCCAAGTCAGTGATCAGAAAGCGAATGACTTTTGCTGTTTCCCCGACTTGGACATTCAGGTCGGTGTAATGCGTAATTTTCCCAGCGCGGTTGGCAGTTCCATCAATATTCCAGATATTTTTCTCTTTGGGAAGAGCCTGCTTCCCTAGTCCCAAAGTTTTAATCATTCTGGGCTGATAAAGTTGTCTGTGGCTCCGGAGTCCACTAAGATATCTCGGTCGGCCGTCCTCTGTGTAGTCTCGAAATGAACTGGTATTTTTAACGACTTGAATCGACTAGTATACACAGAGGTAACATGGAGTGCTCTTGCCCAGGCCGATGGGGTAGAGCTTATCAAAAATCCTTCTTTGCGAAAGCCTTTTCCACAAGGATGGCTCGTACTTCCTCACTCTCCGTCATCATGTTCGCCCATATGTCTTGGGCCTTTTCTTCCTTGGTTCGCTTGTCGACAGCTGGCGGGTTATTGTTGATAGGGGTCGTCGGCGTAGCGTTCGCTGCTGCAACTCGTACTCCCTTCTTCGGGCAGTCTCGGGACATGTGTCCCTGGCCTTTACAGCGAAAACATCTTCCTTCCTTCATCAGTGTCTGCCGTTCGTCTTCCGTGAGCGTAGCTCTTGCCCTGACTCTGTCTGCGGAGGTGTCCATAGCATTGGGGTCCCTCTGCGTAGCATGCGCTGGTTTGACTCCAAACGCGGCTTTCCATTGTTCTCGCGTCTTTCCTTTCTTGGTATCGACTCCAAATCGTGTTTGGAAGTCAAGATAGTCTTGCTGCTGTCGTCGAGCAGCATCGACCCACTCGTCCCAGTCATGAGGGTGGTGGAACTGTATGATGTTTTTGACAAGCGGGTTCGGCAAGCCTTGGGAGAAGAGGTCCAAGGTTGCTTCCTCATCCGTATCATAGCCTGCTCGGTTTGCTAGGCTTCGGAATTTTGCCACATATGCGTCGAGCTCTCCTTTCTCCATTCTCAGGGATTTTAATTCCCTGGCTGCCTTTTGTTTGCCTGTCCATCAGTGAAGGCGTCTTTGAATCTCTGGGCTATGGTCTCCCAGAGGCCTTCACTGGTAGTGCGGCGGCCACTCTCTACCTGCTCGTTCAGCCACTCGAGCTGTTCCATTGTCCAATCGTCAACGGCGTCACCCCTGATGAGGGAGAGAAAGAGGTTGGCGCGCTGGAAGGGGTTGACGATTTGGGCCACATCATGGTTGAAGTTTTGAACGTGGTGAACTCCAGCATGAACTTCTTGCTCTGGGAGCGATCTCCCGTGAAGGTCTGGGGTAAGATCCCCGAAAGACGTCCCGACGGCGGCGGGATGTTCGGGACGACCGGAGGAGGAGGAGGAGGAGGGACGGGGTCGGGGAGTTGAGCAGCGATGGTGGACATATTCTGATGAGATGGGGTAATGGTTTCTGAGGATTGTATCGATATCTGGGGGGTTGTCAAAGCAGGGGCTCTGATCGTGACAACTGCCGGTGCAACCAGGGGTGTAGACAAGGCTAATACTGGTGCGTCTTCGCTATTCTCTTCGACGTATTCTTCTGGTTCTGAGTCGGTGATGATCGCGGGCGGGTTCTCTCTCCACGGTCCAAGGCCGAATTCTGGTGGAGCGGGAGCGGTAGTAACCCACGAGTGTCTGCTATCCGAGTATCGGATACGATACCAAACTCTCTTTTCGTCGTCGTATTCTACCGGTTGGTATCTTCCGTCGTGATAGACGTAGTATCCAAACTCGGTTTCAAAGTCTTTCCAGACGGCAGAGCCAAGTGTCTGTTGTGAAAGATTATTCTCGTCTCTGCGTTCGATGAGCTCTTCTTTGAACAGGGTCTGACTGCGGCTGGACGAAGCCACGTTGGGAGGAGACTCGACTTGATGTTACGTCCGGTGCGGGACGTTCCACACGACTTGTGTGACAGCGTTCGTTCGTTATCGGGTAAAAGGCCAATAAGACCTCTTGGAGTTCGTGGTGAAAGAGTCAACGTCAAAGAGGCTGTTCTCTAAGACGATGTTGAGCGGAAGGCACCTGAAGTGCTTGTGAGAGGATCGAGTCAAAGCTTTCAAAGGGAAGTCCAGAAGACAAGCACCGATGTATTCAATAAGTCGAGTCTGAGGTCTACAGGGTAGCTACAGCGGACTTATATACGTAATGCAGTGGGCGTCTACGAGATAAGGGAACGGAGTCAGGTGGGCCCAAATATACGAAAGCGGAGGGCGTAGAGCCTGGCTTCTGATAGGGTATTAAGTAAGTGTCCGGTCGTATGATAAGAAGATAAACGATAACAAAGATAACAGTAAGTAAACATGGACAAGCAAGAAGGTCACGGGGATGGACGAAGAGCATGTGACGGATCCCACGATGGAGACGTGATCTGATAGTGAAGCGTGGGCGGTAGAGAGGGGTCGTCGTTGGGTAGGAAAAAGAACACGGGCGAAGACGGGGTTCGTAACAGGATCCCACGATGGAGACGTGATCTGGTAATGAAGTGTAGGTGGTAGCAAGGGGTCGTCATTGGGCAGGAAAAAGAAAATAGGAAGAGACAGGGTTCATAACATCACCCCCTCTTCTGGTTCTAGCAGTCCCGGCTAGAAACAACTCGTACTGTCATCATCCTGTACCAATTCCAGGTAATCGTCGGCTACATTATGATCATCCATGCTGTACGATTCCACCTCCTGCGGACACGCATGGGTACGAAGAAACCCATACAAACCGCGCTGACCACAAGCGTGGCATAAGTCGTAGACGGGGCAGTTGATCTCCTTATGCCCGGCGTTGTGACGAAGGCACTTGCCACACCAGCCCGACGGGTTGATGATCGTCGGGGCCACCCCTACTCGTCGGAAGATGCAGTGTCGACTCCAATGGAGGTTGCTACGGCAATGGCGACACCACTTGTGATTGAGTGGGCAGTGCCAGCTGATGTGGTACTTGCTGTCGCAACGCCAGCAAGTCTCTCTGCAGGGATTTTTGTGTAGGCGTGGCGTCTCAAATCGATTTGGCAGCAGCGTCGGGGCCACACCCAAGGTTCGAGGGGGGAGGGGTCGTGCATAAGTGTCAGCGTACCTTTCAGCGATCGTCTGGTACGCATCTCCCTTCTCCAACCTTTTCCTGATCTCGACAATCTCCTGTTCCAACTGGAACATTCCATTTGTCAACCTAGCCATCATCTTCACGTGCTCTTTGTATTGCTGGTTCAACGTCCTTCGCAACGTGATGTTCTTCCTTAACCTCACAACTTCTGCCTTCAGGCGCGGGAGCCTCATATCATTCATTACTTCGTCAATCGCGAAGGCGCGGCAGTCCTCCACGGCAAGGTGGCCCAACTGCTCATCAGTCAGTGTTTGATGGAGTCGACCCGTGTACCTTTCCTCCAGATAAACGGGGGCCCTGTAGACCGGCCCATCCTTCTTCATACATCCTGCCACGTCCATTCCTCCATTGGTGTAGTAGATGTATTTTGCGATGGCCGTGGATCCGTTGGCCATGGTGATCTCCAAGGGGGAGTACATTGAGGAATTGGGGTTGTTGGGGATGAAAGGGAACTCAGGGGCCTCATCGTCAATCTCTCCGTTGAGCAGGTCATTGGGATGGGGGTCTTCGCAGTGAGTGAAATCGTCGTTTGGGTTCGGGGATTGGTTCTTGACACGGGCCTCCGCAGCTTCATAATCGATGGGGGAGGAGGGACGAGTGGACGGGTGAGCAGACGGAAAGTTTTCGACAACAGTCATGGGAGAAGCGAAAGCGTCGATGGCGGCAGAGGCGGCGATGAAAGACATAATGGATTGTTCTGTGGTAGTAATTCGCTGGGGTAGCATATACTGGGGAATCCAAGAGAGTCTGGGATTGTTCTTTTAACTGTTTTTGGGTGCTTCTGGGTGTTGGGTATGGAACTCTGTGATAAGGACCGGGGCAGAGATATCTCCGGCTGGTTCCCATGAGTTGTCAGAGGGTGGGAATCCCTTCCACTTGATTAGGTAGTACAATTTGCGCCCTTGGCCTTGTCGCTTGGAATCTAGAATTCGTTCCACTTCCCACTCCTCTTCTCCATTGATAAGGTCAGGTGGGGGTCTCGAGAAGTTTTCTCCATGCAGGGGTGTTTCCTTATATGGTGTGAGCAGTCTGGCATGGAAGACCAGGTGAATGCGCCATGTAGGGGGAGTTCGAGTTCATATGACACATCTGACAGCTTCCTTGTTATTTTGAAAGGTCCGTGACGTTGGGGCGCCAACTTGGCTGTTGGATGTGACATGTGAATGTTCTTCCCTTCCAACCATACCAGGTCATTGGTCCGATAAGGCGTGAACCCTGTCGGCTTCTCTGCCAGGGTCTTTTGCGCCTTCAACAGGTTCTCATTGGCCGATTTCCTGATCTCTTCCCATTGGCTGATACGCTGCATGGCTGAAGGGACGTTCACCGATTTTCCTGTCCATGTGGCTCGAGGTGTCCATCCCATGATGAGTGAAAACAGGGAGTATTTCATAGTGCCATTGGGCCAGGAGTTATGTGCAAATTCCGCTGTTGCAAGCCAGTCCGCCCAATCATCTTGACGTCCATTACACCAGAATCGAAGATACTGCTCGAGCCACTGATTTGTTCTTTCCGACTGCCCATCTGTCTGTGGGTGGTATGCCATCGAGATGTTTTGGGTAATATTCAGCACCTTGCAGAGTGCTCTGGCGAATCCAGATGTGAAGTGTGGGTCACGGTCTGAGATGATCTTTGCGGGGAGACCATAGTGTCTGTAGACATGATCCAGGTAGAGTTTGGCCACTCCTTCTGCCATAATGGACTCATTGCAGGGTATGAACAGCGCCGCTTTCGAGCAATCATGGTCAGTGATGGTCAGGATGGAGTCGAAACCTCTGGAGGTGGGGAGTTTAATGATGAAGTCCATGGCGATGGTCTGGAATGGTTGTGAAGCCGTTGGCGTAATTGGGAATGGTGCCGGTGGGTGTGGGTGTGTATTTACTTTGTTAGCCTGGCAGTCTGCGCATCCCTTCACGTATTCCTCTACGTCCTTTTTCATGTTCAGCCACCAGTAGTCTCGTTTGGCAAGAGCGTAGGTGTTAGCAATGCCTGGGTGTCCTGCAGAGGGAAGGTCATGGTGAAAATGGATCACCCCCCTCTTAATGTTGTCGCCACCGGTGACAACGAGTCGATCCCCGTCCTTCCACCAGAGACCGTCGATCCTCTTCAGGTTATGTGCCTCCGCCCATGTTTCGCACAGCTGTTGATTCATGTTTTGCGAAACCTGGGCCCATAGATCCATGTCATGAAGACTAACAACGGCTGTCCTCATAAAAACTTCCTCTGGGAGTACTGTCACATCATTGTTATCCTCCTCACCATTGTTCAAATCTGGTCGTCTTGATAGGGCATCTGCGTGAGCATTACGACTTCCAGCGATGTGCTTCAGTTCAAAATTGTATTCCTCGAGCTCTAGGACTTCACAAGCGACCCATTGGCTTATTTTGTGAGGTTCTTTCCAATAGAGCAGGTTGGAGTGATCAGTATGAATGATAGTCTTGTAGGGAGTCCCTGCTAAGTACGGCCGCCAGTGTCGTAACGCTTTTACTATGGCCAGTAGTTCCCTATCCCAAATGTCATAATTCCGTTCCGCTGGCGAGAATGTTTCCAAATAAAAGGCTACAGGGTGAAGAAGTCCCGTCGCGTCTCATTGATTCAGTACGTGTAACGCCTGGTGCGGGCATTCGTCACGATGTGTGATGAGTCGTGTAGCAAAACTACGAAGTCAGGTGTGCACTGTCTTTCAAGTACACGGAGTTCGGGTGAGAAGTCAATACCAAGGAGCTAATCCCTTAGTACTGGTGAGCGGAGAAGTGCCAGAAGCACTGAGACGATCCAAGAGTCGGGTCTTAGGTATCACCCAGAAGGTAATGCACCAAGTCGATTAAGAAGTCAAGTCTGAGGCATACAGGCTATCTAGGCAGGCCTTATATATGTAATAGAGGTCAGAGTCTAAATCGGAGTACCGTACTTGATGTATCAACAAAGTCGTAATGTAACCAAATGGGGGACGGAGTCAACGTGGGCCAGGTGAGAATATATGTAGATGAATCTGGTATAGTCGTGATTCTGGTGGGAAAATACGTAAGCGTTCTTGTGTAAGATATGAGTCAGAGATAAGCACAGCCTTGGGTCAAAGATAAGGAACAAATAGGTACAAAGGAAGTCATAATACGGTCAACAAAGGGGCAAATGGAGTCAAACAGTATGTCACGTGACAGAAAAAGGAAACGAGATGACGCAGCGGGGTTCGTAACATTACCCCTTTTCTAAGTCCTAGCAGAGCCAGCTAGATTGGCATACCATCGTCATCCTGGACTAGGGAGAGGTAGTCATCAGCTACGGCGTAGTGATCAGCATCGTAGTTCTCCTTTTCTTGGTCTGCGGGGCAAACGTGTGTTCATAGAAAACCGTAGGGCCCCCGTCTCCCACAGCGAAAGCAGCCGTCGTGAACATGACAGTCGATCTCTCAATGACCAGCATTGTGGGAGAGACACTTGCCGCACCACCCCGAGGGGTTCTGGATGGTGGGGGCTTGCGCAAGTCGTCGGAACAAGCATTGGTGACTCCAGTGCGAGGTACTTTGACAATGTCGGCAACGTTTGCGGCCTTGGGGCAGCACCAGCTGAGATGGTACTTGCTGTTACAGCGCCAGCAAAGCTTGCCATCAGGGTTTTCATGGAGGCGTGGCATTTCGAAACAATGAGGGTTAAGCCGAGGCGCGAGGTCGAGGCGGCGGCGAGGGAGTGGTCGCGCAAAAATATTGGCGTACTGTTCAGAGATAATTTGGTATGCCTCCCCTTGCTCCAACCTTGTCCTAATGCTTGCCAGGTGGTGCTCTATGTCAAAAACCCCTCGGTTGATCTTTACCATTTGCCGTTCATAATCGCGGCGCTGCATCTCCAAGTTATCCCGAAGTGCCTGGAATTTGCGGAGTCGTGCAATCTCAGCAGTCAGTCATGGCATTCGTAGGTCTCGAAGCACCTCATTGATCGCGAAGGCGTGTGGGTCATGGGCTGAGAGATGTTGCAAATGTTCGGGGCCTAAGACGTAGTGTAGCCGATTGACGTTCTTCTCTTCCAAATAGACTGGGGCCCCATAGACGGGTCCTCCCTTCTCCAAGCATCCTGCCACATCCATACCTTTGTTGGTGTAATAGATATACTTGGCCACTTCGGTAGTGCCGTCGTTCTTAGATGATGGAATCATGAGTGGGAAGTAGAACTGGGAGTTGGGGTCATTGGGGAAGAAGGGGAACTTGGGGGATTCATCACCGAAGTCTACATCGATCAAATCGTTGGGATGCGGGTGTTTGGGCAAATTAAAATCTTTGTCGATGTCAATGATTCTGTCCCCTTGGGCCACTTGGGCAGTCGCATCGTAGTCAACAGGAGAAAGTGGGCAAGAAGGAGGATGCACAGGAGTAAGTACGGGAAACGCATCGATGGCGGCAGAGGCGTGGATCTTCGAGGAGGACATGGGCAAGTTTCTAGTAAGTTGTGGGGGAGAGAGCTGTCCCGCAACTCATATTTTCTCTGGCTCTTTATCTGCCTCTGGGTGGCGTCTATAGAAGTCGTCGATGAGTTTGGGCGCAAAGACATCCGCAGCAGGTTCCCACGAGTTATCGGCGTCTGGAAATCCCTTCCATTTGATCAAATAGTGGAGCTTCCGATTACGTCCCCGACCCTTCCATTTGGCGTCAGCAATGCGTTCCACTTCCCATTCCGGTTCTCCGTCAATAAGGTCAGGGGCAGGTCTGGGGAAGTTCTGTCCATGAATGGCAGTTTCTTTGTACGGCATTAGAAGGTTGGCATGGAAGACGGGATGTATCTTCCAGGTGGCGGGTAACGTGAGCTTGTACGTGTTACGAACCCCGTCTCTGCCTACCTTCTTTTTCCTACCTAACAACGACCCCTCCTTGCCGCCTACTTTACATTATCAGATCACGTCTCCATCGTGGGATCCCTCACGTGCCCTGCTCCCCTCCCTGTGACTGCCTTTGTCCATGTTTACGTTACTGTACTCGTGTTTGGACTTTTATCTCTTATCTCTTATCCCTTATCTTTACGACCGGACACTTACTTAATTCCCTATCAGAAGCCAGGCTTTACGCCCTCTGCTTTCGTATATTCGGGCCCATATGACTCCGTGATATCTTATCTTTAGACGCTCATTCGATTACGTATATAAGTCCACTGTAGCTACGATGTAGACCTCAGACTCGACTTATTGAATACATCAGTGTTTGTCTTTCGGACTTCCCCTTGAAACCTTTGACTCGATCGTCTCAGTGGCACTTTCCGCTCAACATTGTCACTCGGGAACAGCCCCGTTGACTTTGACTCATCCATTCTAACTCCAAGAGACCTCATTGGTTTCTTACCTGAACCTACGTACAAAGCTGTTGCACAAGTCGTGCGGAACGTCTCACACCGGATGTAACATCAAGTCGAGTCTCCCACAGTGGCTTCCAGCCGCAGTCAGACCCTCTTCCGAGAAGAGCTCATCGAACGCAGAGACGAGAATAATCTTTCACAGCAAGTACTTGGCTCTGCCACCTGGAAAGACTTTGAGTCCGAGTTTGGATACTACGTCTATCACGACGGAAGATACCAACCGGTAGAATACGACGACGAGAAGAGAGTTTGGTATCGCATCCGATACTCGGACAGCCGACACTCTTGGGTCACTACAGGACCCGCCCCACCTGAATTTGGACTAGGCCCGTGGAGAGAAAACCCTCCGGCCATTGTCACGGACTCCGAACCAGAGGAGTACATAGAAGAACATAGCGAAGAAGCACTGGTATTAGCGTCGTCTACAGCCCCAGTTGCACCTGAAGTTGTCACGTTCAGAGCCCCTGCTTTGACAACTCCCCAGATCTCTATACAATCCACCAACACCGTCACCCCGTTTTACCAAACATGTCTACCATTGCCGCCCAGCTTCCAGACCCCGCCCCACCAGCCCCAGTGGCGGCACCACCAAACATCCCCCCCCGTCCGGACGATTGTCAGGAGTGCTTCCCCAAACGTTCACTGGAGACCACTCACAGAGCAAGAAATTCATGTTGGAGTTCACAACCTTTAAAAACTTCAATCATGACGTCCCACAGATTGTCAATCCATTTCAACGAGCCAATCTGTTCCTTTCCCTGATTCGGGGGGATGTGGTTGACGACTGGACCATGGAACAGCTGGAATGGCTGAATGAACAAGTCGAAAGTGGGCGTCGTACCACTAGCGAAGGTCTTTGGGAGACCATCGCCGAGCGGTTTAAGGACGCCTTTACAGATGGGCAGGCCAAGCAAAAGGCAGCCCGGGAGCTAAAGTCCCTCAGAATGGAGAAGGGAGAACTTGACGCATACGTCGCCAAGTTCAGAAGTCTAGCCAACAGGGCCGGCTATGACACCGATGAGGAAGCGACGCTAGACCTCTTTTCGCAGGGTTTGCCCAACCCCCTGGTCAAAAATATCATTCAGTTTCATCACCCTCACGACTGGGACACTTGGGTTGATGCTGCTCGGAGGCAGCAACAAGACTACCTTGACTTCCAGACAAGGTTTGGCGTTGACACCAAAAAAGGAAAAACCCGAGACCAGTGGAAGGCAGCGTTCGGAGTAAAGCCCGCGCCACATGGCCAGAGGGATCCAAACGCTATGGATACCTCTGCAGACCGGGCCCAAGCTCGGGCAGCACTTACAGACGACGAGCGACAAACGCTAATGAAGGAAGGACGTTGCTTCCGCTGCAGGGCACTGGGACATATGTCCCGAGACTGTCCGAAGAAAGGGGCACGAGTCGCCATCGCCACTGTGGCGCCAGAGCATCCTATTCAGAATAACCCCCCGTCGTGGATAAGCGGTCAAAAGAAGAGAAGGCTCAGGACATATGGGCCAACATGATGAAGGAGAGTGAGGAAGTGCGCGCCATATTAGTAGAAAAGCGTTCGCAAAGAAGGATTTTTGTTAGGCTCAAACCCATCGGCCTGGGCACGAGCACTCCATGTTACCTCTGTGTATGCTAGTCGATTCAAGTCATTGAAAATACCAGTCCACTTTGAAACTACACAGAGGACGGCCGACCGAGACATTTTAGTAGACTCTGGAGCCACGGATAATTTTATTCACCCACGACTAATTAAAACGATGGGTTTGGGACGGCTGGCACTTCCCCAAGAAAAGAACATCTGGAATATTGACGGGACGGCCAACCGCGCCGGAAAAATCACTCATTACACAGACTTGAAGGTCCAGGTTGGAGAAGCTACGAAGAACATTCGTTTCTTGATTA
Source organism: Multifurca ochricompacta (assembly GCA_022496185.1). Lineage (NCBI taxonomy): Eukaryota > Fungi > Basidiomycota > Agaricomycetes > Russulales > Russulaceae > Multifurca > Multifurca ochricompacta. The sequence goes on from WTXG01000082.1 coordinate 145,962, forward strand.
TGGATCTAGGGGATGAAGACCTTATCCTAGGGTATCCATGGCTCGCCGCATTCGAACCCAAGATCAACTGGGCGGATGCAACAATGGACAAAGAATCATATCCCACTATCATTACGTCCATAGGCTATGACTATGCAGTCAGACATCTGACAATAAAAGCCACGAGTACAGGAGAGGAAGACCCAGGTCACTGCTACGTCACTAAAGCATCAGAGTTAGCCCAAAAGGCAATACAAGGGCAGACAGAAAAAACGTACAACGACATAGTGCCGAGTGTCTACCATCGGCATTGGAAGGTGTTTTCCGAAGAAGAATCCCAGCGCTTTCCACCTCCCAGACCATGGGACCACGCCATAGACCTACTCCCTGACACGCTGACAGCAATAGATTGCAAAATCTATCCGCTGTCCCAGTCCGAGCAGGTGGCATTGACAGAGTTCCTTGAAGAACATTTGGCAAAAGGATATATTCGCCCATCCAAATCGCAGTATGCCTTGCCCTTCTTCTTCATCAAAAAGAAGGACGGTAAGCTACGACCAGTTCAGGACTATCGGCGAATCAACACATACACCGTGAAGAATGCCTACCCCCTACCGCTCATCTCCGAACTCATTGACACTATGAGGGATAAATCTCTCTTCTCGAAGATGGATGTGCGATGGGGTTACAACAACGTTAGAATCAAGGAAGGTGACCAGTGCAAGGTGGCGTTCAAAACAAATCAAGGGTTGTTCGAACCCAATGTTATGTTCTTTGGTCTCACGAACTCGCCGGCAACATTCCAGTCTATGATGAACCACATCTTCCGCGATCTCATTCTCACGGGAGAAGTAGTGGTCTACATGGATGACATCCTAGTAGCCACCGCAGATAATTTGGACCACCATCGACGTCGTGTACATCAAGTACTGGACATACTGCATGAACATGATCTCTACCTCAAACCTGCCAAATGCTCCTTCGAACAGCGGAGCGTTGAGTACCTAGGGGTCATCTTGGAAGGAGGACAAGTGCGCATGGATCCCGTGAAAGTACAGGGAATCCGGGAGTGGCCCATGCCGACCTGTGTCAAGGATGTCCGATCGTTCATTGGATTCTGTAACTTTTACCGACGATTCGTCAAGGGATTTTCAGGCATAGTGCGACCACTGAACGACCTACTGAAAAAGGACGTACCATGGCATTGGGATGCCGCACAGCAGCAGGCGTTTGAACAGATTAGGGACCTCGTCGGCTCAGAACCAGTCCTTATCCAACCAGATCTGAGCCACCCCTTCGAAGTAGAGGTGGACGCCTCACACTTTGCGAACGGGGCAGTATTATACCAGAGAGATGCCGCACAAGTGCTTCACCCAGTGGCATACTACTCCGAAACCTTCTCCCCAGCCGAAAGAAACTACGACATCTGGGACAGAGAGCTCTTAGCCATCGTCAAGGCATTACGACACTGGCGACCTTATTTGGCAGGAACCCCCCACAAGACCATCATCTACACTGACCATTCCAACCTGTTATACTGGAAAGAACCCCATAAAATCAGTCGACGTGTGGCACGAGAGGTCTTGGAACTGGAAGAATATAATTTCATGCTGAAACACATCGCCGGGAGTCAGAATGCTAGAGCAGATGCATTGTCACGCAGACCAGATATGCATACAGGGGAGGACGACAATAATGACATCACGGTCCTCCCAGAAGAAGTCTTTGCAAAAGCGGCTGTGGTCAGTCTCCATGACATGGACCTTTGGGCACAAGTTTCCCAAAATATGAACCAAGATCTGTGCCTCTCATGGGCCGACGCTCACAATCTGAAGAAAATCAGTGGTCTTTGGTGGAAGGATGGGGATCGACTCGTTGTCACCGGTGGTGACAACATTAAGAGGGGGGTGATCCATTTTCATCACGACCTTCCCTCCGCTGGCCATCCAGGCATTGCCAACACCTACGCCCTAGCCAGACGAGACTATTGGTGGCCCAATATGAAAAAGGACATCGAGAGCTATGTACGAGGATGCGCATCCTGTCAGGCAAACAAGGTGAACACGCACCCAAAAATCCCACCAATGCTCCCCATTACTCCCAGTGTTACAACTCACTGTCGACTGCCTGGACAGTGGATTGTATGCGAAGGGAAAGGGATTTGGAAGTGAGCAAGGGATGAGAGTGAGGGTGAAAGTGCAAGGGAGATGAAGCGAACAGCTCAAGGGCAAGGGATGAGAAGCCTTCCACAAGGTGGGGCTAATCTCCTAGGTAATCAGGAACCGGATCACAAGTGGACAGTCTGGAGCTGTCCATTCTATTCCCAAAGGGTTTATATACGTAATTACAACCGGGACTTTGGTCTGTGCACCACTTTAGGGGAGGTTAACTTCGCTTTAACTCCCTACTGATCCACCAATGAGAATAGCCCCACTTTTGGGCTTAGGAATCCGCAGTCCGCAGTCCGCAGTCCGCAGTTTGTGCACTGCTGTTTAGACATTGTGGGGTTCTGTTAGTACTCTTCCCACAGGTCTCCAATTTGGCAGGAGTCCGGCCCTGGTCCAGACCGGCCCTTCTCTGGTCTTAATCTAGGGTTATCTTCGTCTCTGAGGGTTTTACAAGGTCTCTGGGAGCGTCTGAGGATTTCTGGGGGGTCAGGAGGTTTTCTAGGGTGTCAGTTCATGACACTATCCCCTCTTTAGGGCCTTGCTGTGCCACAGCAAGTTTGTCAGAGGTGTGGGGTCTAGGCAGGGTGGGGTGTCGATGATGGAAGTCCCGAAGCAGGGTCATGGCATTCTTCATTTCAGTGAAGGGGACCCACGAGTTTTCTGAGGCAGGGTAGCCTTTCCATTTGACAAGGTAATGGATGCCCTTTCTGTTAGGGGTGTGAGCAGACTGTAAGACGGTCTCTATCTCATAGTGGTCTTCTTCCCCATTCACAAGTCCTGGTGGTGGTCGAGTGAAGTTGGGTCCATGGACTGGGGTTTCTTTGTAATGGGACAGGAGAGAGTTGTGAAAGACTGGGTGGATGCGCCATGACTTAGGGAGTTCAAGCTTGCAGTTAACAGGGCCAGAATGTATGACTTTAAAAGGACCATGGCGTCGGGGGCTGAGTTTGGCTTTGGGGTGAGTGGTGCGTATATTTGTCCCTTCCAACCAAACCAGCTCCCCTGTTTTGAAAGCATGGAGGGGTCCATCTGGTCTCGACTGTTTCATGAGTTCTGCAGCCACCTGGAGGGCAGCAGCTACTTCACTACGGATAGTTTCTAGGGTGCGGAGTCTTTCTTCAACTGACAGGATAGGGGTGGCAAAATGGAGTGGGGGAATAAACTCTGGTTGGAAGCCATACCAGATTTCAAAGGGAGATCTTTTAGTAGCACTGTGAGTTCTAGCATTGTGGGCGAACTCCATAAAGGGGATCAGTTCTGCCCAGTCATCTTGTTGGAAGTTGCAAAAGACACGGAGGTATTGTTCTAGTTCTTGGTTGACCCGTTCAGTCTCTCCATCAGTCTGGGGGTGATAGGCAGTGCTCAAGGATGATTGTACTCCTAGCTTGCTCCACATTTCCTTCATGACTTTGGATGCAAACTGGGGGCCTCGATCAGAGATGACTTGGTCTGGGAGGCCGGTGCGTCTCCATACATGTTCAAGGAATAGTTTGGAGGTTTCTGGAGCAGTGATATCTTTGGTGCAAGGAACAATGATGGTGGCTTTACTGAACCGGTCCACCACCACAAATAGGGAGTCGTATGACTGAGATAGGGGTAAGTCTGTGATGAAGTCCATGGTGATTGTTCCCCATACTCGAGTTGGAACTTGATTGGGTTGCAAAGGGATGGGTAGTCGAGGTCGAACTTTGGTTTCTTGGCAGGTGGCACATCCGTCCACATATTCTTTGACAAAGGAGGACATTCCTGGCCACCAAAATTCTCGTGATACTAGTTCATAGGTCTTCCATCTGCCTGGATGTCCTGTGGCAATGGAATCATGGTGTAACTTTACAATGTCTCTTCGTAGTTCTTGGGACTTGGGGATGTAGACTTGGCCTTTATGTAGGATTAGGCCATTCTCTAGGTTCCAGTCCTCCAGTCCTTTGGCGAGGGAGCGTGGCCCATTGTGCAGGATGGTGGTCAGGGCTTGGGTGACTTCATTGTCATGCTCTTGGCAGTCTTTGATTCTGTGGTGTAGAGTGGAGTCATGAGTTGTTGTGACTGTGGTTTTCATGGCCTGAATGCAAAAAAACTTAGAGTCCAGGAGTATGCGCTCATCATTGTCATGCTCTATCCCCTCTTTATGGTCTGGACGCTGGGACAGAGCATCAGATTTGTTGAAAGAGCCAGGTTTGTGAACAATGGTGAAGTTGTATCGAGACAGTTCAAGGGCCCACCGTGCTTGGCGGCGGGAGAGCTTCTGCTTGGAGCGGAAGTAAGTCAGGTTGTTGTGGTCAGTCCACACCTCAAAGGGAAGGGCTGCACCCTCAAGGTAGTGTCTCCAGGTGTCCAGAGCACGAACAATGGCAAGAAGTTCTTTGTCATGGATGTCATAGTTGCGTTCGCATCCAGCATGGACTTGGATAGGAAGGCAAGGGGATGGTAGCGATTGAGTTCATCAGGTTGTTCAAGGATGCACCAATAGCAAAGTCACTGGCATCAGTGATGACACGGAAAGCTTTAGTATGGTCAGGGAGGGCGAGGACAGGGGCAGTGGTGAAGGCATTCTTTAGGGTGGAAAAGGCAAGGTCATGGTCAGAAGTCCAGAGGAAAGGGGTATCTTTCTTGGTGAGATCATGGAGGGGGCGGGCAATAAGGGAGAAGTCTTTGATAAAACGTCGGTAGAAGTTGCAGAATCCAAGGAAGGCTTGGAGTTGTTTTAGGGTGCGTGGGGGAGGCCATTTCGTAATACCCTCTAATTTAGCAGGGTCCATCTGGACACGGCCAGCTGTGATGACTAGGCCAAGATAGTCAATGGTTGTCTGAGCAAAGGTACATTTCTCGGCTTTAGATATAAGTCAAACTGTTGGAGACGCTGGAGGACTTGGTGAGTAGTGTTCTGTGGTGTTCCATGGAGTCTGTAAATATTAAGATGTCGTCCATATAGATGACAACATGGTCGGTGGCAAGGAGATCTTCAAGGCTCTATTCATGAAGGCTTGGAATGTGGCAGGGGAGTTACAGAGTCCAAAGAACATGACAAGGGGTTCAAAGAGACCTCGGTTGGTCTTAAAGGCAGCTTTCCATTCATCTCCTTCTTTGATACGGATATTGTTATATCCCCAGCGGATATCAAACTTGGTGAAGTAGCAAGCATGGTGAAGTTTGTCAATGAGTTCTGGGATCAAGGGTAGGGGGTAAGCATTCTTTACTGTGATTTCATTCAAGGCTCGATAATCTTGGACAGGACGTAGTTTTCCATCCTTCTTTTTTACAAAGAAGAAGGGGCTAGCAATGGGGGACTTAGATTCTCTGATATATCCCTTGGCAAGGTGGTCATTTAAGAAAACGTCCAGGGCTTTCTGTTCTTCAGGGGTGAGCTTGTAGATGCCGCAGTCACGCACTTTGGCATCTGGTTTGAGTTCTATGGCATGGTCCCATGGTTGGTGCTGTGGCAAACGTTGAGAGGCTTTCTCTTCAAAGACAGATCGGTATGCAAGGTATTCAGGAGGGAGTTGGTCTTCTAAGGATGTAGGGGTCTTTACTTGATCTGCAGCAATCTGAGTGGACATGGTGGTCTTGGCACGGATATGGACAATGAATTTGGGAGGCACTTCTTCTGGGGTAATCATGGGGTGATCTGTGATTAGGGCTGCAAAGATTTCTGCTGCTGCTATGAGTGTCTGGTCCATCAGGGGTTGTACTGTGATTGTAGACAGAGCAGGGCAAGAGGGGTGTGTCGAAGTAAAGGTCAGAGGGGTCATGGTAAGGGTGCAGGATGTGGGGCAATGCTTCAAGGTCAGGGTGTCATCTTTCCAGTTTACTTCTGGGTTGTGGCAACGTAGCCAGTCAGTTCCTAAGATAATGTCATGGTCCCCTATATTAGTAACATAGAACTCTGCAAGTTCTTCATGGTATTGGTCTTGGAGGGGTAGTCGTAGGATTTGGGTTGTGGTGTAGTAAATGGCTCCATTAGCGTTACTAGTTCCATCCACATTTTTGACTCGGAGAGGCTTGGCAAGGGTGCTCAAGGTTAGGTGATGTGCTTTGGCATAGTCTTGGTGGATTATCAATCCTTCTGCCCCACTATCTATTAGGGCACGCGCACTGATTTTCTTCCTAGTGTTTCGTCCAATGAGTTCTGCTTTGAGCACAATAGAAGGTGATCTAGCATTTCTAGTCACTAACAAGGATACATGCTCAAAACCAAGGTTATCTAGGACCGCAGAGCGGCTCGTACAAGGAACACTGGGGTTACAAGAAGTCCTCACAGACAGTGCAGCTGTAGGACGTGTTAAAAATCCGAAGGTCCATCTTCGTCCATCATGTATGGTACTGGATCTTCATAGCTCTTGGTGGCAGATACTGAGAGGTAGTCAGGGGGGGGTCGTGGTGTTTGGGGGGGTGCTTCTTCTGATGCCAGGGCTCGTACTGGGGTAGGGTGAGGAGGTCCTTGACCTTGGATGGCCCTGGTCTTGCTGCGGCATTGATTGGCAATGTGATTAGGCTTCCCACAATAGAAGCAAAGCTTATTTTCTCGTTGATACTTCTTTTCTTCTGGGGTTAACTTGGTAGTGCGTGGAGGGGTGTTAGGGTTTCTGGGCTGGGGAGAGGCAACAAAGTTGACTTGGGCTTCTGGGTTATCAGTGGTAGCTTCTCCAACACGCAGATGGAGAGGCCGAGGTTTGGTGGTCTTGCCATAGAGCTGCC